>JANHFX010023081.1:0-17039 GCA_027560015.1 Chloroceryle amazona | reverse complement strand
GGGGGGTGGGCGGAGGGCGGAGGGGGGGGGGGGGAGGGGGGGGGTGGTGGGGGTGGGGGGGGGAGGGGGGGGGGGAGAGAGAGATCTGTTTGAATTATTTGGCAATTCCTTTAACAATTTAGTTGGTATCTGTCCGAGAGGGACAGGAACATTTGAAAACAAAGCTGTCGAGAAAATGTGAAGCATGCCAGAGAGGTGAGAATATGTTACCTTGGTAGAGGAGTACTCAGCAAGTTGCTGATGGCAGATTATTCCATAATGAATCATTTCTGTCGAGTGGCAACTTCATCTGTTGAGGTCTTGATGCCATCTTTGCAGCTGCTGGTGGTGTGGCAGCAATGGATGCTAAACATGCTCTCTTGTGCGGCACAGAAAAACAGGCTGTAGCTGCTATGAAGATGTGGAGGCAAGAGAGATCTGGCAGCATTGCAGCAACAGCTCTGGTGGCTACACCAAGCTGATGTGAAACAGGTGACCACATCTTACTGCTTTGAAACAGTTGGTACCCAAGGAGGTTGCACCAGGTCAGCAGGCACTTGGCTTATACCATGATGCCTTACTGCAAAAATTCTGTTGGAGCTCAGTGACAGACTCTCCTGCGGGGACACAAATACCCACCAGGTCAATGTGGGATCTTTTCTTGTGCAACTGCATAATGCAATTGCCAGTAACTAGAGAGACCAATGGTGTATGTTGTACTATAACAGTAGTCTGACACGGAGGCTAAAGAAAAGGTAATGCTCACTAATGGGTAAAAAATACAAGGAATTTTTTCCCAACTTCTTGATTTAGTGTAAAAATTTCTACGTATTTCAGTTCTTTCTGAACTCTTCAGAACATCCACAGCAAATGTCTGTCCACAAGTAGCTGAGTAAGCTTCAATAGGCATCCCAATGAAATGGGGGAATTGTTGTCTGCTATCTTGGGCTTCAGTCACCTCCTCTTTTGCTCCACCACCAGTTCTCTTTGGACCCACCTCTAAGTTGATTCAATGTTTTACCAGTGGCTTATTAGTAAACAATATTAATTTTTTTCACCTCACTCTTGAAGTAGTTTCCTCTTTGTTTGAATGGTTAATTCACCTCACAGAAGCTCAGGAAAGTGCCAGAGATGATGCAAGGGGAAGTGATGGGAATGCATGGCCCCTAGCAGAAAACAAGGTCAGTTGGTGTTTACCCAGTCTCGATTCACCCCTGGGACTAGAGTCACTCAGAAAGTTGGTCAACCAAGGCTTAGACTGATGCCACTGGGGGAGCCATTCTAGGAGAGTTTTGAAAGCGGACACTAAGATACATAAATATGTAAGACTATATTTTAATGAGCAGTTTGATTAAATCTACCTTAGGCTGGCTAATTATAGGTCATAAAAAGCTGGTTTAAACTTGTAATAAACAAAATCTTATTGAAGGCGAGTGAAGAGGTAAAAACCAGACAAGGCACAGAGCAGTGTTTAAGTAACAACTTACAAATGCACGCTATAAAATTATGTTTCCTACTCATTATAATGACAATTAAGAGAATTTTAAAATACATGTGCTACAGGCTTAACTTAAAAAACAAACAAACCTATTAACATGATATGAATGAATCAACAGTTCAAACAATGTTTTAAACTTTATCCCTAACTTCTAATTAAGGAGTTGTCCTTGCTATTTTTCCCAAGAATACAGGCTACTGTAACTTTCAGAAACTGAGACCTAGAACAAGTAAAATGCTGTAGCAGTAGAGCAGGATCAACAAATTCAGGTTGTTGAAATAGGAATTTTTACAAGTAAAAAGCCATGAGTTCTCCAAGCTTTTTCTAAAACTTTTTTTTTTGCAGCTGAATTTTCATTCCTCTTACTGTAGCCTCTGACAAGATTCATAAATAGTAATGATTGTTCAGCTTTTTTTTAACACTCCTTTTCTTCTTGGATGTGTTTAACAGTCAAAACTGACTGCTAACATCTATCAATGAGCCGAGTATAACAGCACCACCTTCTGGTTTTAACAGCATGAGGTGGAATCTGGAACTCCACATGAGGTGGTACCTGGAACATCATGTAAGAAACCTGTATAGAAGAAACAAGATAAAAATGAAACTATTTGAAAACTAGGTATTTAGTCATAAGAAATAGGCAAAGGAATATTAATATCATTACATTAGCACAACCTATTCAATTGCAGGGGCTGAGGATGGTTGCTGTGGGCTGTGAAGTAGCTCTGTACAGGTGTGGCAGCCAGAGTGTCGTCCTCTCTGTATGCAGTGGCTGCACTCCAAATACCTGCTCACTCAGAGACTCCCTTGACAGCAAGCCTCCCATCCCACTTCTTCCTCCTCTAGTGTGGGCATAAAGGCTAATGATCCAAGTACCCGACTGTTCTGAGCTCATGCTGCCTGAGCAGCCATTTCTCATCTCTTCTGATGCAAAAGTTGTGGGTGGAGAGGATTATCTGATGGGCTAACACTGTGCAACAAGTTAGTCTACCCTATTTAATTAGACCACCACTTTGGCCTAGCAACTTCTTTATAGTCTCAGTACTGGTATCTGTAAACTTGCTTAGATTTTCATGAAGAAATGTCCCAGATTCTGAAGCATTACGCTGCCATTGTGTTTTGCCATACCAAGATGTATATTGCTTACGTGAGAATTGTTTCAGTGATCCTTCATGTGAAGTACTGCCTGATCACATTATCTATGTGCTTTTACTTTAAAGTAGTTGTCATGAAAACAGTCAAAACATTGATCATTGCTACATTAGAAAACAAAGTCATGGTAATTTGCTATATGAGATAAACAGGTGACAGTAATTAATGGAACTTAATCAAATGACAATCAGCCATTTCTGCTGAAGGAAATAAAAGAATGCAACCCAACATACAGGTAATTTCACTGAGACTGATTGAAATTAAACCTCATCCTGCAGGCTGAGGAACAAAAGTGGCTGTTCAAGCATCCTTGTAAAGATTAGTTTGGTAGGCTGGGGTCTTTTTTCCTCCATTGGCTTTTTCTGGTAAAGCCGGATACAATTTAGTTTTAAAAAGCAATTGCACTCTGTGTTGTGCATAGGTGCTAAAATATGCACAGGACATACGCAGCTATTAATACATATACTTCTGTTGCATTGTGTGGTAAAGGAGCATCATTTCAGGCATAGATACAATAGCAGTGCTAATGGAGTCAAGCGGGGGAGGTGTGCAACACTGAAGTTTCCTGTACAGGAAAGCAGACTTAAATGATGGTGTCATCATCTGTTGTCTCTCCCTACAAGCATATGATCTCCATAGATAAATTCGCACCTGAATATAAATGTTGTTGTCATTTACAAGATCCCATTTTCTCCTGCTGGTTGTTTTGAAGGATCTAGACCATGTTGCATCATCTGCACTGCGATATCAAACAAGTAATCATAACATTCACACCTAAAATTGAATGGGAAAAAAAGTGCAATGTAAAGTAGGGGTCAAGTTTTACTACGTTTTAAGAAAATGAGTAAGTTTTTTTTTTTTTCCTTGAGCTTTACATCACCTATGTGACAGTCTGACTGGACAGTTCTATTATCGTTTATTTCCATGACGGCAGTATGGAAAGTGCCCAGCATTTTTGCTACATGAACTTGATTTGCTGCATTTCCATTAGCAAATGAAGAAGTAAATTCAAAAAATGGGACTAGAAAAGACTATGAAAACAGTATTGGCAGGTGTCATATAAAAGATTACTTGCAGGATTCATATGAGGAGGGACTTGTCCATATGAAAGGAGAATTTTGGCATCTCTGTCTCTCAGCACTGATATGAAAGGAAAGCCAAGCGGTCAATTGTGGATGAATCCATTCCCAAAATCTCCCTATAAATTCAGCAAATCCAGAACTGAATGTTCTGAATCATTGTCCAGGGGTTGGAAATGTGCATGAAATTCAGGTCATTAAGATTTTGAGGTACAATGGCAAAAGATACCATATTTCTAAATTATACTCACATTGTTTTGGCTTTTTCCCATGTTTCTCCCCATACGTAAACTCCATGACGTCTGACCAATACAGCACAAGAGTCTGGGTATTTTTCCATTGCATGTGCCATCCTTTCCTTGAGATCCTTCTCTTCTGGTGTATTCTCAATAATGGGAACCACTAGTGTATCATCATATCTAAAAGAATAATGAATGTATTTTATAAAATGCTGTGTTTGGATGTATGAAGCTTTTCCCTAAGAAAGAGATTGTGTTAACAAATTCTAAACACTTGTGATTTTACACTCTTCTTGTGCAAGTTATGCTGTAACTTAAGAACTCTCAGGAACATCTCCCACACACAATCGTATGCTGTGCTGGCAATACCTGAGCTACACTTGAGGCACAAAAAGAAAATAACACTTTAATGTAGTAGGTGTAGCTGTTTGTTCACATATCACTTTGTTGTTGGGTCCCTTTACAACTTTTTCAGACTCTCTTTATCTTGTATTGGCATCACTTACAAGCTTTATCTCAGATTAAATTATTTAAAAGAATCACATCATGAAGAAGGAAATGAAGCTGTTTGCTGGAGAGCAGAAAAAAATTAATTTAGGTAGTCCAAAAAGCCCCTGGAAATAAGATTGTCCTGCATATAAGGCATATAAATAGAAATTAGAGTCAACACATGAAAAATAAATTCTCTGTGATGGTGTGACTGGTGGGCTGTATGTGATCTTAAGAAAGCCTGAGATCCCCAGTTCCAAAGACAAGATGATGCATGTTACTCAGTGGAACTTGCCTGAGAGCTTCTTCTGAAGGAGGACTGGGATACTTGGCATTGTATGAACTTTAATTAACACTGGCAGAAACTTGTTTAAATAGATTTAATAAGTCCCCAGTTCAGGTTCAGATTTATCATTGAGATCACATAGATATTTCATGAGTGGATGCTAGTAGTAGTTTTATAAAACAGAGAGAAGGCAGTGATAAGAGTAATAGAGCTTGCATTTCAAATAAGATACTCAGAAAATTAAAAAAGTCTCAACCCTTATGGTTTTCAATGCTTTCCCAAGGAAGTCTACAAAAATAGTGAATAAAGAAAATTAAGTGCTTTTTCTAAGTTTCCTTTGAATCCTACATATTCCAATCATTAAAATTAGATTTGGAGCGTTTTTACTAGTGAGGCCAAGTGAGCTAATGGCCTGGTTTCCTAGGTTCTGCTTCCTGCTTGGATGTGAGTTTGGAAGAAGGTGTAAATAGCATCACTGATTCCTAATCATAATGATAAGCTTTTTACCAAGACATATGATCTATAAAACCCCAAGAAGACTGAATGATTTAAATACTTCGTATCTCTCTAGTTTCATTGAAATATAAGCAGCCTACATTTAGCCAAACCTCCACATAAGATACTTTGGCACAGTCTGAGACTTTCAAGGCTATTTACTACAGATCTAGTTCTTCTTCTACTGAAACCAACAGTAAAACTATTTTGGCCTATCTGTAGCATTTTCCAGGATAGCTTCCAGAAAAGGTTTATGTAGTTAGAAGCAATATATTGGCAATCCTTTTTGAAAGATTCCATCCTGTACTATCAAATTTCTTTTGAATTCCCTGGTGAGCCTTCTGTGAGGCAAGTGGGGAATCAGTCTAGTGTGGATGAGTATGTACTTAGGAACTGGGTAGTCTGGCGCTTTGATTTCTTAGTTTTTCTGGTAAATTAACAGGATAACATGGGACAACTTGGAGGTAGGGAAGCCAATAAATACAATGTCTCCTGACTAACACTTAGGAATGTTTGAGAATTCAAAATGCACATCCAAAAAAAGAAAACTGTTGTGGATTTTTTTAAAACCAGAGTTGTTAGACAATTCAGTACAAGGAGTGGTTTTTGTCACACTAAAAATACAAATGCTAATGCTGACAAGAAGATAGATTTGGCAAGTCTACCAGAAATATGCCTGGGCACAAAATCATGCTCCAGACATATGGCTTGCTCTCTTGCCAAAGGGCAATAGTTACAAAAATTAACATAAAAAAGTAGAAAGAATTTAGCATTTCAAGTTTTCATCTAATTGTCACATATTACATAAATGTTGTTTGCAGATCTCAATTCAACATTCTGTGGGTGGAGTCCTCAAAACAAGCCATCACACATAATCTGGAATAACTCAGCACTTACCTCAGAGCTCATCCTTGAAAAGTAATAACGTTATCTTTAATGAGCTGCATATTCTGAATTTTCTCTCAAAGTCCATCAAATAAAATCTGAAATCCTCTACTCTCTTAACATGGTTAGGCCAGATGTAGTTTGCATGTTATCAATCCAACCTAATGTTGTTTGGATCCAGTTTCAGTTTAACATTGTATAGATGTGTAACATCCCTGTTTGTGTGATAGTTGTCAGGACACAGCTTTTTATTTGATTTGCTTCTGTAGCTCAACAGACCTTAGTAGCCTTGACATTACAAGGTTTTATCTCTGATGTCTTCCACAGGCTTGAGACCTTCTTATGGAAAGCCAATGACTGATTTACTCCAGAGGTCTTTGTACTCCTTATTACTAATATTTTATATTACACATTTTAAGGCACATAAAACAATGATTGAACAGCATGCCTCTTTTCTTAAAAACAGAGAAGTACCGATAATAGCCTCCTGAAGTACACTTCTGGATTCCTTTTATCATCTCCTGATGGGTAATACTGAACTCATTTCCTTTGTAAAGAAGGGTAGCCATAACAGCAGCCTTGGAATGAGTATGGATCACTGCGCCTGCCCCTAAGAACAGAAAAAGAAGAAAACCAAATATTTTAGAATTAATTTAAAAATGTGTTTATTAAGAAAATTTTATTCACATACCTGATTCATTTCCTTAGGCTAGGCATCTTAGCAAAATGTGATCTACTACATTACAAGAAAATATATACAGCAACCTACACAAAGGTATAATTACTCACCTAATAAGGATAATTATGGATCGTCTTAGAAAACTAGTGTTAACTTCTCGTTAATGGCAAATACTAGGAGAGAAACTACTTGCACAATTTCGAGGAGAAACACTACTTTTATGGTTTTTTTTACACATTGCAATGATTACAACACTCTAATAATTTTATTGAAGTTCTGAGATTCTAAAGAATTCCCAAACTTACTTCTGATATGAAATTTTAAAGACTCTTACATTCTTTTTATGCTAGTACTCTTCTTCGATGATGCACTGATTCTCTGAAATAATATTTACTGTTCTCTTATTGTAGCATGATCAAAAGATAGGTATGCAATAATTACAATTTACTTATAAAGTTGCAATGTTGCCAAAAATCTGAACTGAGCTTTCCTTGGGTACGCATGTAAGCTTCTTGTGCAGGAAGATCAGAAGAGACTCTCTAAACACCTTCTAAAGTAACAGAGGTAAATCTTACAGAACAGTAAAAGCGCTCTACTACTGTCCACACACAAAAGAAAAGTTTCATAATTTTTTCACCTATCCATAATTTAGAACCTTTGATCAAAGACAATGGTTGTAAAAGGATCTAAAATACAGTTGCTGAATAGGCAGTACTGGTATAAAACTGCTGTAAATCCCCCACAGATTCCCACAACCTACTAATATATTGCACCAAAAAGATGATTGCACATATAGCTACATGAGAAAATTAAACTGTAAATGACACTTTCAGGATGTTAACATGGATTACATTGTACATAATTCCTTTGCAAATCAGTTTCCTTTTATAGTTTCATGTTTATTTCACTGTAACTTACATGTATAAAGAACATGGTATTGAGTATCAATTTCGTGCATGTTTATATGTTTCAGTCACCACTGAACTAAAAACATTTGCTACACACCTCTCATAGTATAGGCATTCATAAAAAGAGGTGTACACTGGCTTTTCTTTAGTTTCTTGTGGGGTGGAGGACCACTGATGTCTTGGCCATTCGTGTCACAGACAAACATATCTTCTGGCTGTAAGAAAGAAGAAATTTTGACCTGTATAATTTTGTTTTCCTTCTAGGGAGACAAACATATTTGCACCATAATTTTAATACAGAATGTTATTTTAACTTTGTAGAAGTGCTGCAATGCACCACATTTATTCTAGCTTCTAATACTACTTACTGATATTGTGTAATGTGAATTAATATTGTGTATTCTTTTTATTCAGACTGCTGCAAGCAGATATTTGTAAAACTAAAATTTTCTCAGAAAGGAGACGGCCTGTATCGAAGTAAATGACAACAGATCAAAAGAAAAACTAATAACTGAATTAAAAAAAGAAATGTAGATGTAGTTTTCCTTCCCTCCTTAAATAATCAACAAAGGACATGAATTAAACCTACATATAATGTATTTAACTTCTAGAACTTTTAAATCTTACTCTTTTTACTAGTTTTACATGAATGTTATTTTTGCATCAGTCAGCTACTCATTGAACAAGGAACTGTTCAGGGCAGCGATAAAATTTTCTGTAGTTAAAGTTACTTTAAAAGATAGAAAAAAATAAAGTTGCAAAAGATTTCCTTACTCACTGCACTTAATCCACTGCTGCTGCTAGCAAAGAACAGACTACCCCGGTCTTGCCTGTCTTTACCTGCCTTACGTGCCAACATCCCCAGTGAGCACTGCTGCAAAACTCCAAGTTTCTGTCAGTGAAGAGACTCCTTTCACTTCTCATTTTATTTACCTTCCTATCTATAAAGCAACATATTGTTCTATTCTGGGGGAGTTCCTGCTGTCATAAAATAGTTGCCATTCACCATTCTTATCTCCACTTAAATTTTGGGGTTTAGTAAAGGAGACGGATAGACAAGGTCACCTTTTTATGGGGAGAGCCTATCTATTTACTGAGGATATCAAGACAAAGATTTGTACTCCCTCATGAAAATAAATAATGGTAAGGTGTTAATGCTTAATTATGTATGTTCCACAGTAACTTGAAACTGTAGTGAGACAGCTATAAATCCATTCAAGCTTGACTAAGAATAAAGCTGGACTTTAGTAATGTTAGAATCTCAGTCTTCTGTGTTAAAGCAAATCTAATCTACACTAGCCACTGAAACACACGTTGGTTGGCTATCTTAGTAGAGTACTGGGCAAAATCCTCACTTGTTTCCATAAGGCTGTCAATAATACAACAAGTTTCTAACTTTACATAAGGAACAATGAAACTCTAAACAAAGGTACTTCCATCCATCTCAAGATGAGCTCTGAGGTAAAAGTACAGTTCAGTGTACCTGTATTCTTTCCTTTTGGACTCCTGAAGGAGCGATGTAGATTTCCTTCCTACGAAAAGTTGTAAACAGGGAAAATTGATAAATACAGGGTTGTTCAACAGCAGGGCCACTAGAGCTCCTGATCCACTGAAAAGGAAATAGCAAATATGGCCCCTCATAATTTAATAACATTCTTGCTGCTTCCATAAATTGACATATAGATGGTTTTCAAAATAGAACCTAATTATACAAGGGCATATGTAATTTATAACTTGCATTATGTAGCCATGCTTTCAACTTGAGCAGAGATTTGAAACACATGTAAGTACAGCCTTATTTTTCTACAGAGAAAAACACAGAGCCTCCCCTTCCAATAATTCCAAAATCAAGTGCCCAGAATTCAGAATCAAAATGGAACAAAAGAAACTGCAAGCAGATACCAATCTCTGATACAACAGGTAGCACAGCTCTTACTTAAAAATCCACAGATTAGGTATAAACAATGTTAATCATCTGTAGTATTCTACAATGCAAATACTTTTTCTGTTATAACTATATAGTTCAGGTTTTTAATGCATTTATATATTTGTATTGATAAAAAGATAACATTAATTCAGTGGAATTAAATGACTCAAATTCAAGTAGAAGTGAATCACTCCTTTGAAGGTTTACATGAACAAAGGCTATAAAAATTGATTTAAATTAAAATGATTTTGAGATGATACCCAAAATATTTTCAATAATAGAAAAAAAAAAATCAGATTATCTCTCTTGGGTGTAAACCCCTATTTGGTTTCAACAGTAACATACTAAATTCAGGAGCACAGAGACATCTAGTGAATAATTACAAAGTTACAGATACATTTCCTAAGGACCATGAGATGTTTCTATTTCTGGGCAAGAGCACTTAAAAGATCAAGGAAGCTGGTGAAGGGTCTAGAGCACACGTCTTATGAGGAGCAGCTAAAAGAACTGAGGTTAGCTAGACTGGAGAAAGAGGCTCAGGGGAGACCACCTCCGTCTCTTCTCCCAAGTAACAAGTGGTAACAAGGGGAAACGGCCCCAAGTTGCACCAGGGCAGGTTTAGAGTGAATATTAAGAAAAATTTCTTCCAAAAATACAACTCTTAAGATGATGTACTTTTCATAGCCATAAACTCTCTTATCATTCTACTCATTATTATTATTGCTGTTGCTTTGCTCGCGAAGCAGGGGAGTGAAATGACCTGCACAAAGCCACTAGAACAGCACAAACATTAACAGTAAGAGACTTCATATATATATATATAAAAAAATAACTTTGAATAGCAATAGCTGTGGCTATTGCTGAGTGGTCAGCGACTTTCAAGCCAGTGTCACAACACCATTTGACTGGGAACACAACTGCAGGCACTCTGCAAGGTGCTCTGCCAAAGAGGACCTCTCTTTTTTTCACTGGCCACTGAGAGGAGCTCTGTCTCCATTAAAAGCTTTGAAAGTTTGAAGAGGGCAAGAGGAGCAAAATAAAATGTGATGCTCCTTAGCAGTGGAAACACATCAAATATTGTTTTGTTGTTACCTATCCTGCTTTACCATATGTTAAGAATATTTCGTTGGAAATTATCTCAGTAGAACAATAATTTCCTTTTTAAATGAAATGTCTTCCTTGCAAAATGTCTAGAGTGAGATTCATCTCATCTAATGATAGGCATTTTGAAAGCCATGTGCCTGGTGAACTGGGAACTCTAAATTCCACAGTCACTGAAATGAAAAAGGGGGAATATATAGTTCTTTAAAAGGCAATTAATCTACTTTAAACAAAAGACAGGAAAAGGACAGAAATTCACACTCTGAAGTTAGCACTCTCCACTGAAGGGACTGCAATTATTAATTCAGACTAGCCCCATCACTTCTATATGGTTAAATTTGACATATTGTTCATTTCCCCTTCTACCTTCTTGCTTACTCTTGACTTTTAAACATTTTTCATGGAACTGAAATGCTCTTACCAATTAGTAAACACAGCCACCCTCTCTATCCATCACATTCTCTTCCATCTTTACTTACCCATGTTTCAAGCTGATTCCTCCACCAGTTCCTGTTACCCAGCCTAAACTATAAAAGAGTCTACAAAGGTCTGGGATAAGATGTCTTGGATGTAACTTCTAAAAAAAAAATAAAAAAAAAATCATAAATTAGAAACCATCCGAAACACCATAAGCCTAAGAATTTCAATTCTGAATTAAGTTTAAGGGTATAGTGCTCTCATACTGCAGTATGACTGTCTAATTTATGCTTATTAACTTAGTTACAAAATGACTGTGTGTTTACACAATGCCCTTTACACTTTGCAAGGGCCATTCACGCTTTGAAATGAACAAAGAAACCCCCCCAAATGAAATGCATGTCTGATTAGCCTGCACAGGAAAGGTCTCATCGAGTGCAGTGGCCCGCAGGTATTACACCAGGGAGATTAAGTCCCAACTATACAAAAAAGAAAATAAAAGCATCTAACGATATCCATTTGGAAAAGCTCAGCTAATAACTTTCCAATGAATCAGTTTTCTTTATTTTGCTTGATTTGCAAATTTCAGTAGAACAGACTTCATTAGTTCTGTTCTATTTTTACACAGCTGTCAAAAATATCATAGAAAACATGGGTAAGTTATTTGATCAGCTTTGTATTTCTACAATGTGAGATTACCTTACATGGAGTTTAGCCAGAAGGTAAATTGCACTATTTTAATATTTCAGTAGGAAAAAAAAATTAAATACATCAATAAATGTATCTATATCTATAAACTGAAATTTAATAGTGTCAGAGATTCATTCATAGTTTATCTAAACCAAAATGACTTTACAATACAAGTCAAAACTATTTATTGGAAATCCTAAACTTTACACTAAACATCCTAAACTAAAAAAGCTGTAGCTAACAGACAGTGGGCTTTGGTAAGAGAGAATTTTGTTGGGAATTTAAAAATCTTGAATGTTGGAATCATTTACATGAGAAATATAACCAGTATACCCAGTGAAAACTGTGAGATGCTACTTTAATTCACACTGTGTGCTTAAATTTATGCCTTTGCATCTTGTCTTGAGTATTTCTTGTAACATCTGAGAGAATAAAAGGCTAAAGTCTTCCCCACTTACCAGTGTAAAAATAAAAATTGTACGCGCTTTCACAAAGGTCCTGATACAAATGAACCCATCAAGTAAGGAGTTAAATGGTAAACAGACCAGTAATTTTATATGTCAATTTATCTCGCTGGGATGGAGTGAGATTTCCCTCCACACTACCACAGTAATACAGCTGGTCTTGTTTCTTATATGGGTGCGTGACAGAAATCAGCAGCAAAACACAACAACTGTGCTCCTTGCACTCTTTTTCAACAGAAAACTTGGATTAGTTTTAGGAAGGTCACCAAATACAGTCCCCTGTCACTGCAGCCAGCCCTCATATAAATCTTTTTATATGTGCATTAAGCCTAACTACAGCTTAATAGGGTAGCACCATATTCTTCAATAGCACTTGCTTCTGAAGTGATTATCTTTAAAGAACTGGGATTCAGTTCAGATACTACTCCTGCTTGCTCTGATTGTGTTTCTATTATTTACAGTCTCTTCTAATATAGTTAAAAAATCATCTGTTTATCATGTGATAGAAATAAGACTAACCAGCACGCCTAGAAACTTATGTAAGAAGTTAAGACTTTTAAAGCAAAAGGATCTTCTTCAGTTAACATTACCTGAAACAGAATAGCGTACCTAAGAGTACATGAAGGAAAAAGACCTCAGGCCAAGTAAGAAAACTTCAATGTTTATAGTGAAAAAAATCTGAAATCTTCTCCATCTATACAGCCAAAAATGAAACCACACCTTTCCTTTCTTCGCCACTGAAAATAGTAATATACATCCAAGTATACGCTAACTAAACAGTCCTCAAATACTAATGACTCTGAAATGTACAGTGAATCTGAAAAGTGTCATGTGCTGTATGCTTACAAATACAAAATAAGCATGTGGTACATGTAATTTATGGGCCCCCGATTTGTTGTAACTATTTATACAGAATTAATGGCTGTATATATTTTTTATCTATTCACCTGTCACGAAACTGAGTCCCACAGTATCTTGTTTGGACTCACTGAAAATACATCACTCTCTATTTCTAAACTATGTACTAAACCAGTATTTTTTCTTTTCAAATAAAATTTTTATCTTTTCTACTTTTGATGGAATGAGCTGATTAATTAAGCACCTTTATATTGCTATTATTTATTGAGTGTATGCAGTCATAACCCCCCCTAGATTATAACACTTTTACAAGTGTTTCTTATTTCCCCTGGTTGATGAATCTAGACTTCTGCAACTTGAATATTCATGGGAAGAACATGAGTGCTTCTTATCACTTTAAATCATTACAAAGAAGTTTTAAAAGTTCAGATTCAGAAGCTATTTTTATCAAGAACATATCAAAATAAGTATGGTCAATGAATTTTGACTACTTTTTTCTGAAGAATTCTGGGATGATAAATCAATCCTCAGAGTTTATTTTTCCATGATCAGTGGATAACTGATTATAACCATAAAGTATTGAAACAAAAATATTACTGTATTTCACATTAAAAATCACTGAGATAGCGAACACAAACAATTTGCTGCTATGCTGTTACCATCTTAGCCTAAATTTCTACATTTTCTTACACATGAAGAAAAACTCTACAAATTTCTGTCAACTAAAAGAAGTGACTGATTTTTCAATCCATTAAATTTTTCTTTTGAAAACAGATTTGCTGGTAAATTTCTACACAGGAACTGACTGAAAGTATTCAATCAAAATTTAGAATATTTCCAGCAAATATTTTCAAAAAATTATTACTGTATTCTACATGACATGTGGTTGTTCAAATAAAATTATCTTTTTCCTATTTTATTCAAATTACTGTACCTAATATGATTAAAAAAAACAAACAACACAACATAAAAAACCAAACCCACCCTCCGAATCCAAAAACCCAGAAAACAATGTGGATCTAATATAATGGGAATCAAGGCAGATCTAGGCTACTTGTGGAACACATTTGTAAAGGTTTTGAGTAGAATTTTCAAAAGGTGTAAAACTGAACTACAATGTGAATATTTAAAGATACTATAGTAAATAAACAGGGCCTGAAATATGCCTCTCTCTTTGATAAATTGCTTAGAAAACATATTCTCCTCAGAAATAAGGAGAAGCAAGGAGAAAAAAAAAAGGAGAAATAAGGAGAACCTGCATAGATAAAATCATGTGATCATAATCATATAATTTCATAGATGAAATCACTGATGGGTAGTAAATTATGATGAGGTTTCTCTGAATAGCCATGTGGTGATAAATCTGACGTGGTAAAACAGTTTGGTGCTACACAGTATAAATCAAGTCATAGAAGTACTGCTAATAAGCTGGTAGATTTCTGTTTAAAATCTGTCTTTAACATAAAAATGGATCACGTAAACCAAAATAGCAAATTAATGCCATGTTCCTTTGAAAAAGTTTACTTTCTACAGAGCTTCAGCATCATACAAGGATTCTGTAATATAAAAGGGAGGGTTTTTAGATATGAAAAAAGAAATACTTGTAAGTATTCCAAGTTTTTGAAGAGAAACATTTGTTCAGCAGCAAAACTCACATTAGGGAGGGGTACTGGGTTAACACTCACAGAATAAAGAGAACAAAAGCAAAAAGTCAGCAGCACGTACCAAAACTGGTAGGCAGGTAGCACCAGTAACTTTGCTGAAACATTAAGAAAAAAGTGCTGTCATCATTGTTTTCTCAGTGACTCTAAAGTTGAAAACTTGAGTGATCCTTGATGGCCTAAAGTTAAGACTTAAGCAAAGTGGAACTATGACTTTGTGAGCCCCTCAAAATTGTCTCCTGGCCCTTAGAATCACAGCAAGCAGAGGCTTTGTTTAATGTAGCCCATCCAAACAGACAACTTGCATCTTGTTGCAGTTGCTACAGGGGGCTGCACACCACAGGAAAATGCTTCCAGTTGGTGCTGTACTTGCAGAACCTGGAGTGGGGGAGCCAGTGGCAGCAGCATGGGTGAAACAAGCACGAGTGCAAGACAGTGGCAACGGTTCTGAGGCAGGAGACAGGGAAGGTGAAGTGATGGAGACAGCAGCCTGGGGCAAGTTTGACTGGGTTTGGAAGTTCCTACATTAACCTCATCTTAAAAACCTCCAGTGACAGTCATAAACTCCTTAGGCAGTCTGTTTAACTGTCCCTGGTTAGAAATAACTTCCTAATGCCTAACTTAAACCATGCTTGCTGAAACTTAAACTTGTTCTCTTACCATTTTTTCCTGGTTTGAGTGAGAACTAATTCTGTTCAGATATAATACTTTTCAGCTTGGTTCTTCTAACTAACAACACTATCTTAAAGCATGTTTTTGTAGACAGTGCCTGCTTCTAGAAGTGATAACGTTCCATGGTCAGAGTTACTACCAAGGATTGGAGTGCAGACCAAGGCTGGATCTTGTGCACCACACTGGGGTGCAGAAAGTAAAATGCCGCACCTGCAGGGAGGAGTGGCCGGGACAGATGACCCTACACTGACCAGGGAGGGATTCCACCCCTTATACATCATATTCAGTATAAAACTGAGGGATCACAAGGGTCAAGCTCTTGGCTTCCTCTTCCTCTCTGCTTCAATGGCCATCATCTGAGGACTCTCTCTGTTCTGCATTCAATCCCCATCCATGTATTCCTGACTCCAGTACCAGAATCTACTTCCTGAACACAGCTCCCACCCGCTGCTGGGCTCAGTCTGGGACTTCTGCAGTTCCTGCTCCAAAGCATCAGTGGTGAGAGTGATGTAATTGCCATCGTTGGGGTGTTGGGTTCAATACTGGTTTTGTGTATATTCCATTTTATTCTTCTTCTTTTCATTTTCATTCAAGCTGTTCTAGTTGCCTTTTCTAATCACTAAGTCTCTCTCCCTTATTCCCTTTCTCTTCCCCTTTGGGGTGTGTGTGGGGGGGTAACAGAGAGCATTTGTTATAGGTCTAAAAGGCTGCCCTGACCCTAAACTGTGACACAGTTATGGACATAAAGACAACATTCTTCCCTTTTATCTCTCTGTCAGCATTTTACATGTTAACTCCATTTGTTCCTATTTTTTTTTTTTACTAAGCAGATTCTTTCCTCATCCTGACAGGCCACATTATGTAGTCTGATGACACTCATCTCCCTGGTTTTGGTCTGCATTGTTTTTGATGCTGGTCTCTTGACTAGTTCTATAAACAAACAGGGCAGGTACTTCAAGCCTCATCCAGCTGATGCTCCCATATGTTCTAGCACGGTTTGATTCGTTTGATGAAGTGCAGCATCACAGACTCTTGTTCGGGTTGTGAGGACTTAAAATAATCAACAGTTATCAAAACACAAAAAAAACCCCCGAAGAATCAAACACACCAAAAAAACCCCAAACCAAAACTAAAAAAAAAACCCAACCCCCTAAAAAATAAAAAAGGCCGCAAGTCCTGTAACTGCAGCCAGCAACTGTCAGCTGGACATATTTTCTGAAGTACAGTAAATTCCTCTGTTAATTAGTAAGCACACAAGTTAGAAGCACCCTTCCAAGCAAGGTCGCGATAGCCTCAAAAACTGCAGCGGCGAACCCCTTGCCCTGGCGCCCGGCCAGGCCCAGTGCTCGTAGCTATGCTGAGGGGAGGCAGAGAGTGCGGCCGCCAGCAGCACCAGGCGGGGCTGGAGTGGCCGCAGCAGGGCCCGGACAGGGTCCGTAACAGGTTCCCCGTTCCGCCTCGGCCCCCCACCGGCGTCCGTCCGCCGAGGGGGCCCCGCGGCGCTCAGCCCCGCCCGCAGCCTGGGCCCAACCGCCCCCACAGCACCCTCCGACGGGCTGT
>JANHFX010023080.1:5864-72719 GCA_027560015.1 Chloroceryle amazona | reverse complement strand
GGTGGTTGAGGCCCCATCCCCAGAGACATTCAAGGTGGGGCTTGATGAGGCTCTGAGCAACCTGTTCTAGTTGAGGATGTCCCTGCTCTCAGTGGGGGGGTTGGACTGGATGACCTCTAGAGGTCCCTTCCAACCCAGACGTTTCTATGATTCTATGAATGTTGTTTTGTGTAGTTAATACTGAAGTAAAAATTACAAAATTATTTTAGATTGTTCATCTCTTACAAGATGTTTTTTTACAGTTGCGTTGAAAGGTTTGTAGTAAAATTTTATTTCTGCTCTTGTCATCAAGTTGGAAACATTGAAAACTCAGAGAACATGTATTTCCTAGAAATTTTCTTCCTATGACTAAATTTTGTTTGAGACCCCAGTCAAAATAGATGTGATTTACTTAGCAGTATCACTAAACATTGATGAAGGGCTAATTGTAAGTAGTATTAGAAAGAGCTTTTTGTGGGGCTACTGTATTAATTCCTACAAGATAATACAACTGGTAATGGTTCTCATACAATGTGCTAGATATGAAATGAATGAATAAGGATTAAAGGCTATTGTGAAAAGGTTTCACCCATCTTTCAGGGTTTTCAGAGATTATCATACACATTTTATATTATTTTATACTGATTCTGAATTAGAATTTTCCATATGAAATGTCTGCCATAATGGTAAACCTGACCTTTTGTCTGGCTTGCTATCTGTAGCTTAGCAAACTTGAAGGTTAGTTTGTGCTTTGCCATACTTAAGCCCTTTAAGCAGCTTTTAAAAATATTTTTGAGCAACTTGTTTTCTTTTGTGCTTTCCTTCTTCACCTCCAGTGTGGCAAGAAGCCACCACTTCATTAAGGTGAATGTACACATTGTACTTGAGATTATGACAGGTCATAATTCTTAATGCTTTTCACAGATTGATCTCACAGCATTACAAAAATGGGTAGTGTTATTAGTAAGATGTGCAAGCTGACAGCGAAGTCCAGGGCCACACAGAAATACAGGTAAAAGCTACATGTCTTCCATGCCCTATCCACTAGTTGAGAGATGGTGAGAAAAATGGAAAAAGAAAACAAGTCATGAAAAATAGGAAGATTTAAATATGAGTAAAGAATCTGTTGATTCATCTGGGAATCACAAGTCGCTGCATTTGACAAAGAGCTTCAAAGTAGTATTTGGTCTTTCCTAGGTCAATTAAATGGGTGAAAATACATTCCTTTTGTTCAGGAACAGGAACATGAATCAAGGGATGTGCTTGTTATTCCTGTTTTTCTCAAACTTGATCTGCAGCCAGATTAGTCAAAACAATCTAGAGTAGTGTCAAGATAACAGAGCTGGATTATTTTTTGTTACCATAGTTATATTAGCATGTTACAAAAAAGCAGTTTGTAGTAGCTTGCTCTGTCAAGTCAAGATATTTTAACTTTGGTCTGAGACATGACACACACAAGCTGGTAACTAGTCTTTATAAGATTTATAAAGGTATATTTCTGTGCATCTTAGTATAAAGACGTATTGCTTTTTCTTTCATTTTTTATCCAGTGGAAAGTGAAGTTGGTTTTACAAAGACCAGGTTTGGATTGGCAGATATAATGTCATATTGGGATATACCACAACCAGAGTTTGAGTTATTGGCACTACAGCGCAAAAATAAAGGTTATTTAGGATACAAAACAATGCCTGGAGCCCTTGACATTTGAGCATTTTCTAGTGAGTTTTGCCCTTTTCATTCTGCATTCAGCAGCTGTAACTGATGTAAAGTCATGAGACATTTCATATGGAAAAAAAGGGCAAGATGAGTTCTTCATCACTGCTGTTACACCAGCGAAGATGAATAATATTCCTTTGAAATTTTACTGGAAATACAAAGAAATTATAGTCTCGGAACAGTTCTAGTTAGAAGTTCTGTCTGAAGAGAGAGAAGCTCCAAGGACAATGTTAACTTACCATGTTCTAACATACTTTCTCACAGAGTATTATAAGAAATCGGCTTTTCTTTTGCCCATCTTACATCTGCCTAATAGCCGTTCACCTGTTAAATCCCTAAATATTATAATGGATACTCATATATTTTTTATTTGTTCTTGACTGTAAAGAAATACCTTGAAAGACCACACTTGCATTTATCACTTCATTTTTCAGTTTTCCAGTACACACTGTGATCATTTGTTTATTATCCAGAATCATAGAATCATTAAGAATTAAGATCAAGTCCAACCATTAACGCTACTCTACCAAATCCACCACTAAGCCATATCCCCAGGGACCTCATCTATATAGCTTTTAAACACATCCAGTGATGGTGGCTGCCTCACCTCCCTGGGCATCCTGTTCCAATGCCTGATAACCCTTTCAGTGAAAAAAATTTTCCCAATGTCCAGTTTAAACCTCCTCTTATGGCTTGAGGCCATTCCTTCTTGTTCCGTCACGAGTTACTTGTGAGAAGAGACCACTGCCTACCTCTCTACAACGTCCTTTCAGGTAGTTGTAGAGAGCAATAAGGTCTCCCCTCAGACTCCTTTACTTCAGACTAAAAAGCCCCAGTTCCCTCATAAAACTCCAGATGGCATACTTGATGCTCTCACTTTTTCAAGTTGTTTTATTCTTGCGATATAGGTTTGTCAAGTCTCCTAAATTTTCACTTTCTTTGAAAAAAGATTACATATATCTTTGAAGCTTTCACGGTTCAGTTCTGATGTATTCTAGATGAAGATGAGCCCAAAGGAAGGTGCTGTGGGCTACGTCTTTCCTACACAGGAAGAGTCATCTTTGCAGATGGTGTAGCTGACATTACAGTTCTCTAACCTTAGTACCAGTGGTAGTGGAAAGGTCAGCTGCCTGAGTCAGGGTATGGATTGCATGGGAGAAAATGTCTGTGCTTGCTCCCAGTTGGGCTGTTATAGAGAAAGTGCTGAAATCTCTACTACTCCTGTCTCACCACCACTGTCCCTGGGATGATGTGGACTCAGGTATCACCCCATTCTCTGCAGTATTTTTATGCTTAAGGCATCTTTCTGCTTTTCTAGTTCTAGGAGCTGGAAGGGTTCATGTCACTGTTTAGAGAGGGCTGAATCACAGCTGTGATTAGGCTGTACAGCTTCCCTACTGCACCCTCTGCCACCCCTGTCAGGGAGGCTTTAGGGAACACAGCAAGGCAAGCAGCTGCATAAGGGCAGCCTGCAGCACTGCTTGGTGCTCTTGCTGGCTTTATTCTCTTGCCTGGCATGTGGTGCTCCTGCTTGTTTGAGGGCAAAACAGGTAGATGGTGACATGCAGCTGCCTGCATCAGTTGGGCAGGACTCACTTGCAGCTTTCCATGATTTGGGGAAAACAGTTGCTTATGATTTTTAGAGTGGCTTCTGAGTGTTCTGAGTTACTGAGGATGGAGGCAGAGCCAGCTGGCTGTGATTTGCATCAGAATTAATCATTAATATTTCCTCCTAGTGAAAATTGAGTGCCTCTCTTCCAGGGTGTAGTTGTAAAGTACTTGCTAGGAACGGAGGCAACATAGTAGAACATACTTTTAAAACTTCTTTCTGAATTATATCATGTTTCTTTTACTTGAATTCAGTTGCTGCTTAAAATTCTTGATAACCATAATGCAGTCCCGATTTAAAGTGTCTTATAATGATAACATTATCCAGATTTTTAAGGTATGAACTGGGAGCTATGCATCTGAAATTAGATTCTTATCCTTAAAGGATTTTTTTGTTGCTTATCAAGTATTCATGTCCTGAAATAAATTTTAAATTGTAAACAAGATTTTTTTACTTGGCTCAGAAAACTAATTTCTCTAAAGGTTCCTGTCAAAGAGTACATATAACATTTATTAGTCACTCAAAATTCTTATCCCAAATGAAAGCTGATACACTCAGATTTGTGTAAATCATTATTATTATCTTTATTTATAGTCTTTTAAGAATATTGAGTTTTCTTTCAAATGAGTGACTTAGTTGAATTAGTCTCCAGAAAATCAATACAGCCAACAAAAGTCAATCCTCTCACTTTGATTGAAACTTTCAAGCATTTTACTGTGCATCCTTCTTTCATTCATCTGCATTACTCTGGGGTTAGATATCATAGTCCTCTTCAGAGTCACTTTTTTCTAAGTAATGTTTCTCAGGTGTTGAAAACTGATCAGTTTTCTTCTCAAAACTAGGACAACATGCATTTGTTCATTCACAAATGAATAGCTGCACCTTGATAATGACAAAAACCTGTCTGCAGTAAGTCAGTGAGAACTTTCCTGCTCTTTAGATGAGCTTTAAAGTTAGGATTTTAAGGTCTGCATAGATAGTGAGTTTTCTGGGGAAGATGTGAAGTTTGGTGGGTTGAGCCTATAATTAGAGTGTCTTATCTTCATTTTACTGACTGATCTCTAGCCCCTCAGTAGTTCAAGCAGAAGCTCAGCAAGTAAATAGAAAAGGAAATCTTGATGTATTATTTGTCTACTTGGATCCATAAGCTACAACACACATTATTGATTTTGAGACTTATTTCCTGATCCCTTCTTCAGCCATTTATGTCTGGCATTTGAGACTAAAATAAATAAATAGGTAAGGTGTTTCCCTTAACAGTAAAGATATTGGAGGTATGAATTTAAAATAGCCCAAATTATTAGACTAATTTGAAAAATTAAAATCTTAAAATAATATACTCTTAGGTAGCTCTACAGAAAATACTATTTAGAACTGGTTGCTTTTTATGAACAGGTCTGTATCCCACAGAAACTTGGAACATAATCCCACTCGAATCATATGGAAGTGCATTTCTGTATTAAATTCTATATTTACTTTACATGGGAGTGCAGTGCTATATTTAATAGAAAGAACTGTGCAAAGGAGAAGAGTTTTTTGATGTACTATTTCAATAGTTAATTATATAATAGCTAATTATTTTTCCATAGATAATGCTTAGTAATCATTAATAACTGTGAATGATTCTGATGTTTCTATGAATATTTGCTTGTAAGACATGCTGGACTTCCAAGAAATGTTGACATTATTCTTTCCTTCCATTGCTATGCCTTTTGATAGTTTCAAAGACAGCATGGAGAAATCATCATCTTATTCTGATTGGCTAATAAATAATAGCATTGCTGAACTCGTGGCTTCCACAGGTCTCCCAGTGAACATCAGTGATGCCTATCAGGATCCTCGCTTTGACGCTGAAGTAAGAGATTTTTAGAAATGTAAATATATATCACATTTTTGGCATTACAAGTAATATAACACAGCTATTTTAGTATTTCCAAGTGGCAATAAAATATGTGAATATTTTTTATCTATTTATTTATTCTGTCCAGTATGTCCTTCTTCTAGTCTGCTGACTTTACCCAGTAACCACAGGGCACTGAACTAGTTTATGACTTCAGGCAGTGGCTAAGTCTGTTCATGATTCTTTTTTTTTTTTTCATTTATAAGTGATACCTTCCTCTAGCAAGTGCTTTGATATTTATGCAAACTGATTTTTATTGTTGAAAATTCCGCTGTTGTTATTCAGTGTTAGCAGTACCATTGTTGTTAGCTGTTGCAGTGACTGGGACTATACACACACAGTGTAAAGAGAACCAGTATAGAGAGAGACAAATGTTTGCAATCTAACTTAGCCAACTAACCTCTGAATTTGCACAGATAAAATATATACACTGCATTTGTTATTTTTCCCAAGATACATATCAACCCTAATAAAAGATTGTGTATCCTAAGGTATTAATTTCAGCCTTAGCTAGGATGTTGTAAATACAGATGAAAATGTTAACATATACTTAACACCTAAACAGATGTTAGAGGCATATGGAAGGACAAAATCTCAACTGAACTTTATCCAGTACTTTTAATATAACATTTGTAAATGTACACTTATTGCTTGATGTTTAAATTACTAGAATGGCTGAAATGGTACCTACTGCTGATCAAAGCTCTCATTTCCGTGTTTCAGGCTGACCAGATTTCTGGCTTCCACATAAGGTCTGTTCTGTGTGTTCCAATATGGAACAGCAACCACCAAATAATTGGTAAGACCTTCCTCATGGCAGCATCATTTTTGTCCTCAAGTAGTGAATTGCTGAAGGCGCTTGGTGCCATGTGGGATTAGGATCTTTGAGTCTGACTGCTGATACGCCCTTAGAAAACTACTAATTCAGCTGTTTTAGCCAAATGAAATGGTTTGTTGTAGTAGAACTCAGTTCAGCTAGAGCCAAGAGCTTTAAACATTTTTTTTTTCCAAGTGCTTTAAGGAAATTACTTTTTTTTTTTTTTTAATTGATTGAATAAATTTATGGAACAATAATGAGAAACAAAGGACTTCTATACCTAGATGATCCTAAACCAACTAAGATTTTTAGGAATGAAGTTACTGATTCAGCATATTATAGTAGTAACTCCAAATAGCTAGGAAAACTTACATGATTGCTGTTTGCAAAGTGCTCAAGTTCTTTCCTAAAGAGTAATTTAACCTTTTGTGAAAAGCATTGTAATTTTTAGATTTGCAATATTATACCTGGAGAGTAAAGAATAACAGTTGAAAGTAATAAACTGAGTCCTAGTATCCAAACAATCAGAGTTTTGCATGTTTTTGTCTGTTTAATGATTTCCAAAATAAATATTTGCATTTTTGCTTTTCAGTTTGAAAGTTGTATTTTAAATGTTACCAATGAATACAATATTCTGAATCATGAATTAATGAATGAAGATTATATTTCATATATTTCATATTAACTCTTTCTAAAGGGGTAGCTCAAGTGTTGAACAGGCTTGATGGGAAACCCTTTGACGATGCTGACCAGCGACTATTTGAAGTAAGAGGCATTCAGTTTTATAGCAATAACATCCTTTTTCAACAGGATTTGGTATTCCTGGGTAATGCCGCTTCAGTCTACTCTAGGGAGGGGGGAAGAAAATATTGTCTGTATTTGTGGTTTTACATTAATTCTCAGAACTCCTCACTTAAGGTTGCAACCTATTTGAAAAAATTTTCTTGCATCTAATCTTTCTCATCTTGTTGAGGCCAGTGACTTAACTGCATTCTCAAGATAACCTGTATAAGCAAGATTATTTTTAATATTTCCATGCAATTCCTTTTCATGATTAAGCCAGCATTCATCTTTGTGTTTGTATTATAATTGAACTATGGTTTACTTTATTTCCCTTTTTTTCTTTTTTATTTTAGGCTTTTGTTATTTTTTGTGGCCTGGGCATCAACAATACAATTATGTATGACCAAGTGAAGAAATCCTGGGCAAAACAGTCTGTGGCTCTTGATGTATGTGTACATTTTGATGAAACTTTATCTTGCTCATATGTGTCATGTGTAAAGGCATGTACCACTTCTGAATTTATTGTGGTTGGCATAATTTTCTATATCTGCCTTTATGCACCTTAGACTTTTGTCTTATTAAGGTAATGCTGAAGGGAAACTTTCTCAAGGTGTACTTAACTATGGAGCTCATGCACAGCTTAAATTTGAACCTGTATATCCCATCTAATGCTTATGGTTTTTTACATTAGAAGGAGGGACAGTGATGATGGAGAATCTAGTTTCTTGGAGGTGTAAATGTAGGAATAGATCTAGGTATTATATGCATTTTCTTGTCCAGCAGTAACTGAATATTCCTTAGGATTTGATATTTTAGACAGCTTGCTGTTGTTTTTCTAGTGTTGTAAAATGTAAGTGAAACCTACTGTGAATATAAAAAAATGGAAAAAAGTGATCATAGGGGTTTTTAGTATTAAAAGCAAATTTGTCAAACCCTTACCAGATATATGTCGTGCTAGAATAAAGTTAAAGCAGGATTGCTGGCAACTCAGTAAGAGCTCTGCTGTGGGTCAAGACCAACACATAATACAAGATCCTGGTGTTCCAACACATTGCACCTTTCTATAAAACACAAATAGAGTAGCTAAATGGATGGAAAGCGTTCTCACTTTTTTTTTTTTTTTTCTTATTGTCTTTGTAGGATTTTCTTTTCCTGTTTCCTCTGCCCTCCCCATTCCCCATTTCATGAAGAATGTAACCTATCAGGTCCTGTAAAACAAACACTAGAATGCAGAACAATTTTAAAAATTACCTGATTCAACAATAAAGCACTATTTTCTATTATATTCTGGAGATTTTAAACATAATCATGTTAAAAATAATCTTGGTGACAACAAAGCTTGGAACTTTGAGGACACATTTACAAATGTACATTATTTCTACTGAAACAATAATTAAAAATAGTTTGAATTAAATTTAAGATATTTCAAAAAATATTATGTAAGACTGATTAATCTTAAAACATTCTTCCAATGAAAGGGTAATGTTGCTAAGATTTCAGTATTGTTTTAAATTTCTTATGTGATAAGAAAATGACATAACTATCCCTGGTGTGTGTGCCCTTTAACTGTGTAACATCTTTGAGTTTATACAGTACCCACCATTACAATAAGAACCCCAAAAATAGTGTTGGCATGACTGAAATGGGAATTTCTCTCTATTATAAATCAAACCAAACTGGACTGCTATTAAGATGGCTTTTTTTTTTTTTTTCTTTTGGTTTAAGATTGGAGACATTTATCTATGTATTGGGAATCTATCCTGTAATGCATGTAGGCATGTTAAGGCTTTTTGAAGGCAATAGGACTGTTTGTGTTAGAAAACATTCTAAGCATAAATAGCACTTATTATTATTCCTGCGTATGTATTCACTTAGGAGGAAAAGTTAAAAACTTGCCCCTTCAAGCCTCCTACAAGATTCCCTATTCTTTACATACCATAGTCATGAATTACTATAAGCCCTCAGATGCCCCAGATATTTATGCAATATGACATCTTAGAATGAATACTCCCTCTGGCAAGAAAAACAAGCTGTGCCAGATATCACACTCAGATAAACAGGGATGAAAGTTAACACAGAAGTTTGTTATTCACTACTGACATCAAGGAAATTTAAATTCCTTAGTTTAAAATACAGCTTCTGTCTTTGATCTAAAAAAGACTAATAGCCATATGGCTTCAATGTAGATTATAGGTTTGATAAATGTCCACTATGCTTCAGTGAAGAGTAATTCTTTCTATAAATGAGCAACAACTCACGATAGTATTTGTGTAAAGTGATTGAAGATAGAGCAACAACATACTGAACAAAAGAATGGTATCTACTGAAGGACTGTGAATCTATTTTGCAGTAATAGAATACTTTATTAGTATTTATGTGTTTAGTAGGATGGCAGTGAGTGGCATTTGAAAATGACATTGATATCAGATGTAAAATAAATCAGTCTGATATATATCCTAATGAGATTCTTATTCAGATATAGTGGTAACTTTTTCACATAGAATTCACATAAGACTGACTAATAAACAGAAGATCAAAACATAAATAAATGATGGGCAAAGGTCAACAATAGGATGCCATATGGTTTAAAACCAGGCTAAATACTATTTTATATATTAAGTATGGAAAAATTGCAAGTCATTAAAATATTAGAATAATCAATATTAGGTAAGACTAAAAATCTATAAGGATATAATAAATGCAGATAAAGGAGAGGCTGGACAAGAAATTTGGTATTATGTATAATCTGTCATAGCAGAAGACATAATTTAACTAATCTTAGAGATTTCTGAGAGAAGATACAATACAACTGGGTAGAAAAATAGATACTATTTGAGGGAGGACATGATGTATAGCTATAGAAAATAAAACATGGGACAGAACGAAGAGAATTGGTGTTTGTTATTTATTCTTGTATAGTGTAGGAACGATTTCCAGTTAACTCGAAAACTGATATGAGTAAATACATCTTGGGAATTACTGCCACACGCTATTGCAAGCTAAGGGCATCTGAGATAGAGCGTAGGTATTTGTATAAGTAACAGAGTCATTCATAGGTGAAACAAATTTCAAAATTAGAGATATTTATCAAAGCTTTAGCACATAAGCAGATCAGGTGTTGCTGTGTGGTGAGGGGGACCTGCCCTTGCTAGGAATGTTTTGGCTCTGTGAGCTCCCTCATGGACCTACTACACCTCATCCCATGCACAGTCAGACCGTGGTGGGTTCAGTGCACAGGGTGGCTCTTGTACTTTCTTGAGCGCTTGTTCAATGTTAGTATCATCATGTAAGGATATAATGCATTCCCTGTAAATGTATGCATACTTATGGCTAAAAAGAGGAGGTGTGCAGTACTTCGTGCATTTTTGTTTTGACACTTTCATCTACAGAATGGTATTGAAGAGAATGGCAGTCATAGCACTAAGGTGCTAATTTGCATGCAGAGATGTGCCACTAGCAAAGGCAATAAGCTTTACAGTATAGCAAAAAACATTATTTAAAGTCTATGAATCTACTGTTATTTTTACATTAAATTCTTTCTCTTTCAATTGTAGAACTCCAGAAGAACAATGAAGGAATGCTTATATTATTAAATTACTTACTGCCCATGATGCCCCATAAAATTCACTGCAATATAAGTGCCAAATGTATACCTGATAACCTGCAATTAGTTATTATATGCTAGTATTCAGAACTGAATTACCATGTATAAATATAAACTAAATTTGTTTTAAACATCATTGATTAGGCTGCAGTACAGAGCCCTATTATTTCTACTTGTCAAGTCTACAAAAACAGCTTTTTATCTTCTGTTCTGCGGCAGGTGTTATCTTATCATGCAACATGTTCGAAGGCAGAAGTTGATAAATTTAAGGTAAGGATTTCAGTTTTAAGTTATTTCTGAAAAGATAACTATAAATTAAAGGTAAATTATCTGAGAGAAAAGTTTTACATCAAAAGCAGAAAATTGTAATTAACAATGATTTACAAATGATATATTACATGTTAGGCAGAAAAGGCGGAAAAAAAATCTGTCAAAGTATAAAGAGCTGCAGTGATGGATGTACAGCAGCCAAATACCATTGCTCCAGCACCAGCTGCTGGAACTGGGTTTGGTGGCCTCTGCAGAAAGAACCACCCTAGGGAAGTCATACCACAGTGGGAGGGTGAGGAAGAGACTAGAGAAAATGAGAGGAATTTGACGCTTTACATGCTTATAGTCTGGACGCTGTCCTGTGTTTACTAAAAAGCAGAGTATTCACTGTCAAGATCAGAAGGCTGGAGGTGAAGGTGAGAAATCCTCTTCTAACTTCTGTAAGTACCCTGGGCAGAACTGTAAATTGATGTGTGATAAACACAGTATTGCTAGAGACCAATGATGATTATGTGTTCTCACTGAATCCTGCCTTGCCAAGGGTGAGAGAGTAGGGGGAATGGTGACCTTGCTCTTTCATCACTGGCAGCACTCCAGAGCTGCTTTTGCAATAGGTTTTGTTTGTCCTTTTCTGCTTGAGGAAAACCTAGGGAAACTGGGTGGTGCTTTGCTTGGGTATGAGGAGTTGATGTTGTAGAGGGCTCCTCAAAGCTGTTTGGGAGGCTCTAGTGATTGGTATCAGTGTTGGTCTCCTGTACACAAATTGTATTGGAGACTGTGACAAGGTCTAGGAAGTAGGCCTGGACTGTTGTGAACCTGCACTGCTGGCATTCCCTGCTGTGACTCCCTGGCACCTGTCTGACAAAAATAGCTGGTTGGTGGCTATTTTGACACTTGGCTGGCAGAGTGACCTCTGCACCATGGGGGATGGTTGTGGTGGAAGGGAAAAACCATGGGTGACTTAGCACAGCTGACGCTGGTAAGATACCTGGGCTGAGGAAGGGCAGCTATTGCCAGTCAGTTAACTAATTTGTAGATTACTGCCCCAACAATGTCTGTGCCTTAGAAATCTGTCCATACCTGGTGCTAAGGGTGTAGTATTCTCCCTCCATTGTAGTTATTGGTGCAGCTACCCACCCTTCTGTAACCTGAAGATTAGATTACTGAATTAAAGCTGGAATCAAACATCCTTGAAGATTATTACAACACTGCAGCCAGCAGAAAATACTTTTGTGTGCTTAGGAAGTTGTATTTTATTTTTGGCAAAAAGAACACTGAACTCTGTGTGATACAGGGAAAAGAAAGGGATAATGGGATAAAATTATGTTGTCGGTTTTATTAGGTTGCTTTAGAATAAGCACCTGTAATACAGCTTTTGTGACTGTCAGGATTCAACCAATATCTTTCTACATTAGAGGGCTGTACTTTTCAGTTCCTGTCAGCCATTGAAAGACAGTCCTCGATCATGGTCTCTCTAGTTGAAATAAAAGCTTACTGTGTTGCTCTTTGGGCTTAGATAATAGTGTGATGAGGAATTACTCTGTTTTCTCCAGTGTCTTCATTTAATGGATTTGCCAGTCTCCATGTAAGGCATGTCTTGTTATCCATTTACCCTGAAGGCAGGTAATTCCATTTAATGGTTAATGATAAGGTAAAGGGAAATTAAAAGCATTTATTCATTAACAACTCAAATAGATACATTTTTAATAGAACATAGATTAGAAGAGGAGGAATATAACTAAGCTATGCTTAGACTAAGCTGAGAATTTTTTTCAGAAAACTTTTCTCTTTTCTATATCCAATTGTCTCCCTTTCAATTCCTGACAAAGTGAGTGCACAACTGGTTGTAAACCAAACAAAACAACAAAACCCCAGAAAGGACCAGCATGTCTTGTGGGCCTTCGACCAAGAGCTCATCCCCAGAACACACCATCCATCTGTAGGATGAAATTGCTCCCATCTCCTCCCTTGCAGAGCTCTGGCAGGCAGTCTCCTGCTGAGTTCTCCTGGGGCATCCTACCCTGAAATCTCTGCTCTTTTCTCTGTTCGTTATATTGTTGTATTTTGTATAAGCCCCTTATTATATTAGGGTCATCTTCTAGACTTGACTGGCTAATAAACAATTCCTCCCTCTGGGGATGTTTGGGGCTAAAGCTGTCCCCTCTCCCTTTGGAGATTTATTTGCAAATGTCAGAGGAAGTGTCTGTTATGATTTACTCGATGTTCTGGTCAGAACAGTAACAAGCACATATGATAGAAACATCTGAAGCCAGTAGTTCACTTCTGGCTCTTGAATGACATGGGACCTAACAGTAATTAACGACTTTGGAGTGATAATACATTTGAGTTGACAGCTTTTCAAGATATTACCCCAAACCTACTGTAACTAGGCCCCAGCAGCTTGGAAATAATTACATATTCTTCCTTCTAGTGTAAGTTGTTTATTTCCATCCTTGTCATCTTCTTTCTTTATAGTCTTAATAAAATGCGTTTCCACTAATTTTTATTTGCCTAAGATCTCAAGAATATTCTGATACAAAGTGGAAAATTGCAAGTGTACTTAAGTTTATTTTTCCTCTGGCTTTTACCAGTGAATTAATTTTATTGTGTAACAGGAAGCCTAGCAATACTAGTTATAGTTGATTTGTTACTTGAGATTTTTTCTATAATAATCTACTGCTAATGGATTAATTCATAAATACACAAATTCACAGGTATATCTGGTATCTTTTTAAGAATTAATTATAATCACTGTGAGCAGTTTTTGTAAAATAAATATAATTTATTTCCATTGCTACTAATCCTGTTTAAGAATTAATGAAACAAAACAAAACAAAACAAAACCTTAGTAAGAAACCCACCCTTAAGAAATGAAATACCTTCCTCCAGATGCTAAGATGGGAAGAAGTGCAGAGCACCATTGGTTGTGGAGTTTAAAAATACAGAGGGAAGTTCATGGTAAGGAACAATGAAACATGAATGTAAGATAATAGACCATGTCATGCAATTGGCTTCTTCCATACCTGATTTCTACAATTGTCTAAAAAAAAATCAGCAATGTAGATTCCCATTGAATGGGATTTTTTTTCACATTTTTGAAGATTCTACTTCTAGTCTTACTAGAATATAGCTTTCACTAATAAAAATCTGAAAGCCAAGTTTAAAAATGCTTGTATGTATAGAAATGGTTCTATTAATGAATGGGTAGTTGGTTTTTTTTGTCAGAAGAGAATCCAGTTATGTGAATCATCACTATAAAAATTCATGCCACTAGTCCTTTTCATTATTTGCATTAAAGCTTTTGGGATTCATTAGCAGTTACACTAGAAGGCACACATTTCTCAAGAGGCCAGTGTGAGCAGGACTGGTGCAAGGCTCAGACACAGTGTAGGCTGGTGCAGCTCCACTGACCTGGATGGAGCCACCTACTCAGTCTGCTGCCTGTGCCCAGGGGAAGTGGAAGTGGAAAAAATTCATTCCTTTAACCCAGTGAGCTTGTTTTAGCAATAAGAGAGGAGACCTTAGCCCTCTAGGTAGACACAAGCGGAACTGTAGAGATGTGGATTCAGAGCCTGAGCAAATCACTTAGTCTCTGTAGGTGATAATCTGGCCCTGGGGATGGTAATGGGAGGTTTGCCATTGATTTCAGCAGGATGTTGTGGTCTTTGGCTTTGTTTGGCATTTATAAAGTTGCATATTAGTATCCTCTCTGCCACCTTCCATCTGTTTATTCATGGCAATCACTCTGTTGTATTGCATTTTCTGATAGAACAAGATCCCTGAAAAAAGTTAAATTTTAAGATCCAGTCCTCTTTGTATGGCAATTTAAAATGTAGATGAAGGGGAAACTTGAGCTGTCATGCAGGGTAAAATGTGTCATGCTTCTAAAATGGAGAAAGACATGTGGAAGCTTAATTGATAGTTTCAATAACAGGCAATTGAATTAGAATTAATTATTAATCAGAATTAATTGTGGGGTGTCTACCATTATTCCTGTATTTGGGATAGGCAATGTACTTCCAGGTTCTGAGAAAGAGGATGTGGTTTTTTTGGTGAATGATGTATAGGATTAAAATAAGAGCAACTAAAACATACAATTTAAAATAAGTTGTACATGTACATAGACTCTCAGTTTCCATATTATTTTACATTTATTTGCTATTAAAATGTTTTTCAACTCTTAACATTTTTTCTTAAATGTGGATCATGATGGCTTCCAAAGCCAAAAATCATTTAAATCTGATATATTGCTAAGTTCACGTAATCTGCGTAATATTTTTCTAGATTTTCTGATATGTGTTGCATTGCTGTGATAGGTATATTTCTGATACCATTGCTCTATATACAGTGAGAAAAATGAAACCTTACTTTTCAAGGGCATTTGCAATAAAAAAAAAACATAACCCCCCCAACATCTTGAGTGAAAACATTTCTTGCATATCTGAAAATGCCCATCTCAAGTCTTGAGCATGTTTTATCATGGTGCTTCTCCTCACTTGCATCTACATAACTACACAAAATTCAAACTGAATTTTGGTAAGATAAGCTAAAGTAAAGCATCAGTGTATCATACTCATATTGATATTTATTTTTTTTAAGCAGTTAGAAATAGGTATGACTTTTAAAATTGTGGCATCTCTGTTCTCTCCTGTATTTTAGATTTAAAAGACAATTCCATTGTTTTTGTTGTGCACTAGTGTTTAGTGATAAGCATTTGTATTACTGAAACAGAAAAATGTAAGACTAGTGAAGTCTGATTCATCTAAGATTGATGCTATCCTGTAACATTTTCTTGTAGTGCCAGGTTTCTTCTCGTTGAAATGCAGACTCTCCAAGCCTAAAAATAGTTGTCTTTTAGACAAATATAGAAAGCTGAGATACATGACTAAAGAATACAGAATTGTGTTCAGGACAGGATACTTAAAGCAAGAGTTACTGACTTCTGAGATAGTAATGAACAAGTCCTGAGACTTAGCAAGCAGTCCCACAAACACACATCACCTTTAAATTTAACAGTTTTCAAAGAGAATATGTAAACACAGTCCTATTATGGGTAATGTACAAGAAGCTGTTTTTAAAAAGCTAACCTAATTGTGCAGCTGTGAATGGTATAAGCCAGATCAATATTTAATGACTATGATGCATTATTTATAGCCCTGTGAGAGATTCCCTTTTTTAGGTCAAACAGCACACAAGAGAGCTACACAGCAGAAAATAATGTATCACCTGCTTTAACAGAATCTTCGATTCAAAATGTAGCAAGAATAACAATTCCCATATTTCTTAATTCTGTAGCCTGAGGTATGGCTAGTTAAAACCTTCCACATAGGAAGGCTTTTACGTCTCTTAAAAACATGGACATTTGACTAAATAACAGTAGAAAGAGTTGAATCAAAACAGGAAAGAACAGTTAGAACTGCTACTGTATATGACAATGTAAACACTTGAATCTATGAAAGATGATGGATTTAAATTAAATACTTGGAGTGTGTTAAGTGTATGATATAAAATGCATTTGTTATTCATGTCTTATGCTGTTACAATAATTTTATACCCACCCTTAAATGCATAATGGTAGGCAACAAAATAAAATTTGAATTTTATGTATTAATTTTATCTCCAGTCTCTGTAAGTATTGGGAAAGCATTCCTAAGCTATGTCATTCTCTGCCGTGACGCCGTCTTTCGATTTAGAACTATTTTAGTAACTTTTATGTTCTGGAAATTAAATCATTTGTACTGGTTTATAATAATCACATTATAGCCTTCCTCAGTAATTAAATTTCAGAAAGGCAAGCTGGCCTTTGTGTTTTGGACCACTTACAAAATATTGACATTTAAATATGTATCACTAGAAGATGAGGTTTTTATGCATTGATGATGATGCTATTTCAATCTGTTTGGTAACACCAGTTTATAAAGGACTGCAGTCATGTAATCTCACTGCAAAGTCAGTATTGCCTTACTGTTCTATGTAAGTGCATGAATTTATTCATATGTTGTTGTCCTCCAAGGCTAGTCACACCGACACGTGAACTCCTCGTTGGCTGTCCCAGGAGCAGTCTGTGCTGGCACCAAGCTTTTCCCTAATGATACTCCTGCTACTCAAGTTCCACAGAGACTAGCAATAATGGGTAAAAAAATAAGGAGAAACCCTGAGGGTAAACAGGGCTTAAGTGTTAATATTGAGCTGTATTATTTTTTTCCCTTCTGAGAAATTCACATGTTCACAAGATGTAAAACACAGCTTATTTTCTTTGCTTTTCCACATACACTGCCCACATAAGACAAGACCTAAAGCACAAGTGTTAAGGGTTTCATAATTCATGAAGCTGAGGTCTTTATTGTATTACATTATTTCACACACTTTTACATGTGCCTATGTCTTCAGTTGTCATGGAAACAGGAAGTCGGGAACACATTGCATACACTGAAAATTACTGAAAATAATAAATAATGATTAAAAATATAATATTGGGATTTTATACTATTTTCTGAAATGCGAGCCTGTCATCTGTTAACATCAGGCTAATGCTCTATAGTTCAGAGATATATAGATGTAAAAAAATTTTAACATTTTAGTGAAGAGTGGGAATGGCAGGGAGAAGTATAATAGGGAAAGATTGTTCATGGTCTTTTCTCATTTTTTGTTTAGGTTTAGTGGCATCAAATGAAATTACCAGGGTACAGATTTTAATCCAACTAAATCTCTCTTCAGCAAATATGTAGTTAAACCATATGGCCTATCACTGTAGATGTTAATGAGTTAAAAATGATTAATTAACAGAAGGAAAAGGCAAATGAGGACTGTTGTATGAAGACAGTCATCTCTGGCTGAGAAAATCTCTAAAGTGCAGCTAGCTAGAGCTGAGAGGAGTGAACCAAGGAAATATGTTTTCTCAATTCAAATAGTCTTCCCTACTCTTGGTCACTCTTGAAAGCTAAGGTATGGGGCTTATAAGGACCTTTGCACTGATGCAACTATTTTTTGGTTGTTCTGCTAAGCTATTCTTCAGCTCCTTGTCTCGCTTCTGGGACCTGTGGTTCTCAGGAGCACTTCTAATACAACAGCCCTTCTCATACAGATATTGTTACCATTATGAAACCTATTCCAAGGTGATAGATCCTATTGAGAATAAGGCATATAAAAGGGCAGTATGACAGTTTGTGGGGGGAAAAAAAATAAAAATGAAGTGTTTTGCTTTAATTTCTTCCATGAGGCATTTTATCAGAAATAAAGTGGGACAACTTCAGTGTGTCAGAGGCATGAGGGGTACCTCTTTATGAATTACTTTTGGAGCTGTTTTATTAGACTAGTGTCATACTGCAGTGGCTATTCTAATTCTAGGGATGGTTAAGAGAAAAAAGTAATGGGAATTCTGAATTTGCTTTCAAAAATTTAAACATTCATTTTTATTGATATTTCAGCATTTGAATTTCCTGGCTTTTCAGTTGATCAAGATGGATTACGTTTTTGCAAAAGATCACTGAAAGGATTCCTCTTGTGTTTCTAAAGTGACTACATTCATTATTTCCAGGTGAAAACACGAAACTCCCAAAATAAAGTGTTCCCTTCCCTGCAGGGCAGAGGAAATACCAATTTTCAGGATGTTGTGGAGGGAGGTTTTACAGGGAATAATTTAACCTGGTGAGGCTCAGGCACTGAGCTGCTTTCTGAAGGGGCCAGCTCTCTTTGCTGGCAATAGAGGGAGGTTATAGAAGTCATGAGGAGTACATTCACCCAGTCTGCCTACCTCTGAATACTTGTAGTCCATCTGGGTAGGTTCCTTGCCCTTGCTTTGTCATGTCATCTGGACAGGGCAGGATGCTTCATCATGTTTTGGTGCTTCCCATCTGCAAAAGGGACACAGAAAAAACATCTTTGTGAGACATTTCAACATTTCTGCCTTCTGACTGCAAAAGATTTGTATGATGTAACTGTGTTGCATTTGTATGATAAGCCCACACCAAATCACTTTATTATGTAGTGTAGGAGGAAAGTAAATCCTGTGCTAAAAAAAAAAATACAAAATTCTCTGGAGGAAAAGGTATATATTTATAGATTTAAGAGAGTTAAGGCAAAAGAAAGAAACCAGTGGCTTGGAAGGTAGATAAAGCCCAAAATGTAATCATATATCCATGTTCAGACAATTTTTTTTCTTTTCATTTATGGGTTTAACACAAGTCATTAAATGAGATTTTAAAAGGATAGGCAACTTTCAGCACGGAATAGGTTCTGGTCTGTGAATTATGTCAGGCAAGGCAGATGTCAATAAGAAACTTTCTGTAGAATATTTTCATGTTCAAAGGCAAAATGCATTTAAGTGTTTATTCTATACAGAACAGTCTCTGAATATGGTAGGTTTAAAAGAAGGGATCTTAAAGGTTAGGATTAAAAAAATGTTAAAAAGCAACATTGATATTCTGACTGCAGAGTAAAGACACATAGTAATTAGAAATATTTAATAATCACTACTTGTAAGAGCAGCTATTTGATAGCTGGGCCAGAGTTTAAATCTCCTTGTTAAATACCTTAACAAGTAATAAACATAAATCACTAAAAATAACAGATAATTAAAATTATGTTCATGGTCAAAACCCGTCTTTGTACTACTTTTTTTAAAAGGCTGTATTCCGTAAAGCTAAAATAGATCTCAATTGATTTAAATAACAATTCTAAGAGTTTCTGCTATGCTCTAATATTCTTTTTCAGTACTAAAACAAAACATTCTAAGTAGCTTAAAATATTACTGACTTATTGCCTTTAATATGGCTATTTTTCAGTTTCTTAGTAATTGTGTACACTAATACAGCAGTACTTCAACAACAGAAATTTTCAGCAGAGGAGTAATAAAACATTTATGGCTATTAATTTTCCCATACTAAAAAAAGCGTGCTGCTTTTTTCCTGCTCTCAGACACTGAATTTTGTTATTTGCATGGTAAGTTTTGTATTTCTTGCATCTGTATCCAAAACCACCATTCGTTCAGGGCTGGAGAATGCTTGGAAAAACTAATTAGAAACAGCAATTGTTGGGGACATTGTATTACTTCATAAGTGAATGTGAAATGATTTATTATCCAACAGACCTGTTGTCTGTCCTTCATTCTGATCAGTTATCATACTCCAAAAGAATGTCTTGTCAGCTGGAAAGCACCGAGGAATACGTACAGTTCAACACTGCTACCCCATTTAGCCAACGACCATGCAAAAACTGATAAGGTATAGAATACATTTAAAATGTCATGCAGGCCTGAGAAATATCTGATGAATGATTAAAAAAAAAAAAATCAGCACTTGTCAAGTGATAAAGTAGTATCGTTCAGTCACTGACAGACTTGCGAATTTATGTTTGGAAGGGTTTTCAAACAAGAAGAAAAATCTGTCTAGCAAAGACCTGTGCACTTAAATTGGACCGGAATAATTTAAAAAATTGTGGTACTTCAGTGAATGCTGGTACTTTATGGGTTCACTGTTCCAAGATCTGCATTCCCAGGATGGCCCAGTAAGACCATTGTACTGGTTTTTTAACTCATGAAAGAAAGAATTCTGCAAAGATATCCAGAAAAATGGCATAATATTTCACATTTTAAATTATTCTTTATTTAGATGTTCTTTTGGTAACTGACAGTTATAACTGGGAATTTTCTAGTTAAAAAATCAAGTTGCTTTTCACCAAACTTTATTTGGATAGAAGTTTTCTAATTGGCACTAATATTGTCCACACTAATTTTAAAATAAAACAAGTTCCTTCATAGTTTTACTGATTTTAAAGCCAGGGAAAAAAAAAGGCTTTTGTTTTCCCTAACATATACCCTACAAAAGGAAAAAAATACATTTCTTTGCTTATTTCTGGCTCTATACAGTGTTCTGGCTGCAAACAGTTGTTAGCCATAAAAGTTTGGTGGTATCAATTTTAAATTATTAATGGCAATATTTCTATAGGCAAGGTTTTTTACAAAGTAGTTTACAAAAGGAAAGATAAATGGCCCCCAGAGGAAGAAGGCAGTGCCCTTTAAAGGCTTCTGACATTGCCAACAAGTTCCTGTTAGAGCTAGAACCTTTTTATAATTCAAATTCTGGAAAATGAAGAATGGGAAAGAGACAAGAAAGGTTTTTCTGAGATTAATCTGTTTGGCCACTGGGTGCCATCCTTGCTCCACTTTAAGACTGATCGCCTAGTAGCACTTCTGTTAAGCTGTAAAATCCTGAAGGTTATACCAGTGTAATTTCACACCATCGTAACGTCTGTGTGTGCGCATGCAGTGAAATATGTTATCAGTGCAGGCAGCGTGTCCTTCTCGTGCAAGTCACCAAGAGACTCAGGAGATATAGCCTCATGGGTTCAGCCATGTTACATCCACAGTCTTATATCCAGAATTTTTTTTTATTATTTTTTTTTTCGCATTCCTCCATCAGCTGGTAAGAGTGAAGCTGTGTTGAAAGACCTGTTCCCTCACACAAGTGTTAGAGTGACCATGCTCCTGTGCAGTATTAACTTAGGTTCTGGGGTTATCTGAAGGGAAAAATTACATGGATGCACACTAGATGAGTTCGTAATTGGGGTGTATGGGCCTGTGTCAGCCAAGCAAAATTATATCTAGCATATATCACGTACAACCTTCTAGGGGTTATTCATTGCACTGTTTCATTGTCTGCCTAGAGGGGATTCCTCTATTGTTTTAGTCTCAAAAGCCTCTTGGTTTAGTCTGGGAAAAATCCCAGGCAGAGTAAAAGTGCTTTCTAACAGAGAAATTACATCAGTAGTTTTACATTTTTAGCCTTCCAAATTTAAAGTGTAAACACTTTAAATGTATGAGAAATAGACTCTCGCACTTCTCATTCTTGCAGCAACTGTATGGAAAATGTGCAGATTGTACCCGAGGCAAAAACAGGAAACTGAATTTTTTATGAGGCCATTTCTGTGAAGTGTTCCATCATCTTGTGCTTCTCAGCAAGCTACACCCAGCTCTGAATGCATGCAAAAAAGCTGAGAACAGTACACATGAATGTTTTCCAGAGCCTTTGTGATCCCCCTGTGCAAACAGCATCCTGTTTGGTGCGCCTACATGTAAATCAACTAAGCCTGCTTTCTGTGCTGCCATGCAGCCATGTATGTTTTGACTCAGGCGTACAACAAGCTTATGGGCACAGAAAAAAAAACACCCTTCATAAACTCTACTGTTACACTGATTCCAGGTATCTACTTGTGTTATCTATAATTGCCCTGAGGAGACCTGTTGCTGTGGGTGATGGTAAGGAAAGGTTTTAAGTGGCATGATCATAACAACCCCATGGCATGTTGTGGCGCCACCTGTTTTGTGAGTAGTGCCTGCATCCAGGGCACATAGCAGTGGCCTGGAGAAGACCTTGATGAGCTGGGTGCTGAGTGGCATAGCAATGCAGCCCTACTAGGGTCCTGTATCAAGCTCCTTGCCTAGTTCATTTCTCACTTGTCTGCACATTAACTGCCTCTCTGTTTGAGACAGTGGGGGCTGAGGTATTTGTGCACCCCACAGTTGTGACAGACATGCACAATCCTCAGTGTCCCCAAACAGAGATTCATAGCTCCTCAGCTGATGCTGCGGCCCCTCTGCAGCACCATTGAAGCATAGGATAAGACATTATATTCAGAACATTAATTTGGCAGCACTGCCACAGCCCAATGGTGGCACATGATCAGCAGTCCAGTAGATTGGCTTGAGTGCAGTGAGAGCTGCTGGAGTACACTGGGGTAAAAAAAGTAGTGTAATGGCAATGTGTACACCATTGTGTCACTGGTGAGGTTTTTGAGGCTTTATTGTTTCTTTTTTTTGTGCGTGTTTTCTTGGCAGTGATTTCAATTCCTATGCACTCTCTCGCACCATGTGTCCAACTGAGAATTGCAGGGCACGATTTGGGCTGCTTGCCTCCAAAAAAGTCAGGTCCTCCCTGTGCGTTCACATCATGTTCTATGTGGGAAGAACCCTGACAATGTTCCTTCTGCCCTTGATCAGGTTTTTCCTCTTCTGAGTCTTCAAGGAAGCCACTAGAGACTTCCCTCCCCTTCCTACAGTCATGTGGAGGAGAAAGCTACCTGGTATCCCTCTTCCCTCACCCTCCCAAATTTATAGGCATGAAGGGGTCAGTCTGCATTGCCCATTTTGCTCTTCGTGGGAGCAACAAAGCTGATTCTCCGCCTACCAAAACTGAGTAAGGCTGCTGTGGGAAATAGCAGCCTTGCATGCCTGACACTTTTGTATTATGGAGAAATACTTGCCCTGGGTTTGCTGCATGTGTTTGTTTTAAATTCTGGGATGGAGACTGAATAGACCCTTTTGTATGAGCTTCTCATCTGCACCAGTGGTCATAAAAAGTCGACAGTTGCTAGCCTGTAGTATGTGACACACTGGTTATTTCCTAAAGCCAAAAGGATGTGAATGCTCCCCTGCGCACCTCAGGAGATCATTGTGTTCAATGTACGTGCCCTGTAAAACTCCAGTCCTAGGCTGCTGTGGCTATGGACTTTGGTCTTAAGAATAATAGATGCTCAGACCATTAATTGTTCTTATTTTATGTGTCTCTTCTTTTAAAATAGAAATTTCTTGCTCCTTTTATAGACTGCCATATATTTTGTTCCTGTGTACTAGGAAACAAGTTTAACATCAAGGACTGATTTTTGGCAACATAAAAATGTATTTTGTGCCTCTTCTGTTAAAGTTTGTAACAAAATTTTTAAAGTAATATTTTTATCTCTGAAATTTATTATTCCTTTTGATAGGTCCTAATTTCAGAAAGTAGCATGTTCAGACAGGATTGACTTAGAAACATTCAAAATACTTTCAGCTTTTTAGCTATAATTCTGGGCTTATCTTCAGCAATAGCATGTGCGATGCTTTAATGACATATCTTCCCTTGCCCTTTTAAAAATAAAATTATATGAAGACAAAACCTTTCTTCAGGCACATAGAGCTTTATACCAAAAGCAGAGAGTAAATACCATATTTGTGTCCTAAGACCACAGTGCATGATAATAAAAAAAAAAATCCTAAATGCTAGATTTGATGGTTATATATTGCCTAATGACTCTTTTCTTGTTTTAGTAGAAGAAGCAGAATAAATAGGTTTCTTAATGCCATGAAGTTTCTCTTTTAATTAAAGAAATACTGGTATTTGTACTAAGCTGTAGTTATGTTTAGTGAATGGTCAACCCAAATATAACTCTTAATAAGATTAATTGCAACTTCTATGTGCTTCAGCTGCAGATTTGAAGTAAGAGCAGAAGCATTCTTAGTTTACAGACGTGAAACTTTGACTAAAACAATGTATTACTTTTTCCAGCAAAGGGCTCAGACACCTACTGTGGGACTTCGGGCAGACTCTGGGCATTTGATTTCACAATTGCAACCCTTTGGTTATCTGCTGGGTTATTCCGAAAAGGTTTAAAATACATAAATCCTGTTCCAGGGACTGCTGATGTCTTACATCTGAACAGTTGTTGGACAGAACACTCCCAGGGTCTGGCACACAGAAACAGGGAGTCTGATAGATCTGACGGTAGCGAAGCATGTTTATATGACAGCATGAGGTCTCCTTATCTCATCTTTTCATCCAGCTGCCTTCAGATGAGTCCAAAGACCCACTCCTATTTCATTCCATCCTCCAGCTGTGGTAGAGTATCCCTTCATACAGTGACCTCATTCAGAGAATTTGAATTTGCTGAATGTTTTTGAAGAGCAAATAAAGACAGGGTTTTTTTGACCCTGCTTGAGCAGGGGTGTTAGACTGCCTGGTAAACTAAATGATTCTGTGATTCTGCATGATTTCAATCCTGAATGCTACTGTGGTCACTTTAAAAGCATTCAACACCGACTTCCTTTTACTGTAAATATTATAAAATTCCCATTAAATGCCCCTGTCCTGCTTCTGCTGTGGTTGGTCATTGGAAAAGAGGTGCTAACTCAGCATTGTGAAGGGCAGGAGCCACCATCTGCAGTCTGCAGTAACAGATGGAGGCCTTTAAAAGCCAGGTTGCTCTGGGTGTTAAAACATCCCTGAGCTGAAACATTTGATTCTTTCCCCTTTGGAGAGAGTAAGAAATGTGCCAGGCTGAAACATATCAGGCTTTGATTTTCGATGGCTATGCAGTGCAAAATTTGTCCACTACTGCTACTGACTATGAAGATAAATTTAAAAAGATGCCTGTGGCTATAAATATAAGCAAGTATTTTAGAGGCTTTATACATGAAAAGAACCCTTTACAAATAAAAATCTTTGCCATCAGAAAATACTGTCTCCAGTATGACTTGATAGAAGATTGAGAGATTAAGAAGTCATTGTGTTTAATTATTCTATACTTTGATGCTTTCTGAGAGGGCTTTGATGATCAGCCTTTAAGGTATTTCAGTACTTAATCTTTTGAGAGACATTCTAGTCAAAGAGATACTTGAAAGGGTAGTCTTATTTTTTTATATATGTCACAGTATAGTTTCACTATAGAGTATAAATGAGGTCAGATCCTGACTTTTATTGAAATAGTACATGGAATGCAGACTCCATGTTCCTGGGAGTTAAGAGGCATACCACATTGTTTTGCCATTCCTTTGATGCCTTGCAACATATATTTCATGGGATATCTTCATATGTGTTCTATATATTCAAGTTTTTTCTTACTTTTTTTCCATCAGTCTGGCAGCATTTTCTGATTAGGAGACCATTCCACATGTCGTTGTTCAAGGTGGACTACATTCAGTAGTGGAAGGTGTTGTTACAAAATACTTCTGTTATCCCATGGGCAAGCAGCTGAGCATACCAAATGGCAGAATGTACCTTTTTTTTTTAACAAAGCTGTACTAATATCCTTCTCATGAGGTTTCAAAATGCTTTCATTGCATAATAAGCATTGACATCTTATCTACGCAGGTAGTAAAACTGAAGTACAGACACTGACAGTAACAAAGTGACACTGTAAAGCAGGATTTCAGTCCAGTGTTTTCTGTATTTAGCTGGACTGCTTCCATTGTAGTGAACATTTTACAGAGAGAAAGAATGCTTTCTGTAGAACTTGCCAATGTCCTTACATCTCATTTTATCACATTACTAAATATGGTTGTAGAAGATCATGAAGAATACGCTATTAGAAGAGTTCATGCAAAATCATTTAGTAAGCCTTCCCTGTGAATCTGTTCAATATTTTTGTTCTATGCTCTTAATATCAAATGGGATCAAAAATTCTGTTTTCATATAATGTGTAATGCTAAATAAAGCTATTACAATCAGAACCTTGAGCTGTAGGCATAATCTGTGTAACAAACCCCTTAAGCTGCCTATCGGTGTGTGCCAATTTGTGGAAAATAAGGATGGAAAAAGAGGATTACAAAAAAAATGAGACAAAATGTAATCACCACCTTGAAATTGCTCCCTCCCCACCACTCCCCGAGACTGCCTCATAACCAAATTCTACAAATTCTACAAATTCTATTAAATACCAAAATTGCTATTTCATATTTGTTCCTGACACAATACAGTTTTTCCCTGTGCAAGGAGAAGGAGGTATCTCCCTCTGAACAAATTTTATGCTGGCAGCATGTAACTTGTCAGCTGGTCTCCACTGGCAGTACATCTGACTAGCTGGAATGAGATTTTATCTCAGTAGAGTTTTCACATACTGAAAACTAGACTTCTAACTCACACAGGAGCCTTGGTTTATAAAAATTCGTGGATCATTAGGGAAATCCATGAAGTTTCTTCCCTATTTGGAAGGATCATCATCAGCTATCACACCTAAAAGTTATTCAGGACAGGAAATTTATCTCCTTTCTTTTCACCCATGTCCAAGGGATCATTCTTGTACTATTTATAACTTAAATATGATTTAAGGTTAATTTGTAGGAGAGCATTTAATGGTATGCTTTGCATATGTGTTCTGAGTAGCAGTATTGGCCATTATGAAGGTACTAGTATGGTGTATAACAGAAACTGAAAGCAGAATTAAAAGGAAAGCAGTTTGTAGCAACATTAACCAATATGAATGTAAAACCCATCTCTCATTCTGGAAATGCATGCATTAAGAGCAGCATAAATCTCCCCTTTTGCTTCTGTCGATTGATTGTGATCACTTTGTTCAGCCCTTAGAGTAAGACTGTTGTAAAATGCTCTCTGAAATGCTCTGTGTGTGTTCATATTATACTGCATTTTTCTGACATATGTATCTTTTCACATGAACACATACTGCCCAGAAGAAAAAAAAATAGTACAAATGAATATTCATCTTTGTTACCCAGTTGCATGCTGACAATATAAACAATTTTATATACCATGTTTTATGCATACTTCTAAAAGTGTGAAATAGTTGTCTTCAGCAGCACTAAGGTGTAAGCATCAAATAGTAGCTTTTTTCCAAGTATTTAGCCTTTCAAAGTTTCCTTATAACATTGACTCTTCGGTTTCCTGAAGTTTTCTTTCTTAAGTTTTGTTCATCCACAGCAGCCCAAAGGCTTATTAATACTGAATCAGAAACACTTTTTTCCTGTTCCCATGGGCTGTCTTTTACAGTGGCCAGAACTGGGACTTTATTGTTGGTAGAAGCCACTTTGCTGTTCCATATATTTGAAAGTATGCTAATTATTAATGATATACAGCCCTTTGACAGTGGCTAAGGTAAGGTAAGGCTCAGCGAGTCACTCATCCCCTAGCTGTTCACATATACCAAGCAGGCTGTGAAGTAATTTACATGAAAGAGCAATGAGAGTAGGAGAAGCTGTCTCTAATCCTGAACTGAGTAAAAAAAGGTGCTTTTTCTCCTTCCTGCATCCACCCCATTCCATGCACATCTGAGTAAGGAGTAGCCACAGATATTGTCTTTATGCTCTCATTTACAAGCTGTCTACAAGTGGTGATGGTTTCCCAGTCTGGTAACTGCTGAGATTGTACTTTATTAGGCAAGACCAGTTGCCTTCCATGTGTTAAGCCCAATTTGTGTTTGTGGTTCCTTTCAAGACAAATTTTTGCTTAACTACCAGGGGGTATGGAGATGTCACCAGAGGAGGCATGCCCAGTTTTAATTTACCATAAGCTCACAAAATAGTCATGTGAATTTTTCTCAAGGATAAAGAGTGCTGAAATTACTTGTTCCACAGGGTAAAAAGACTTTGGAGTGTAATGTTCTTAATTGTTTTTAGAAAGGGGAAATTGAATTTCAAAATGTTCAACAGGAAGCAAGCCTTTTAAGTGATTTTAATTCACTATGGTGCTTTAAAAAAATAATTTCTCCGTAAGCTGAATTTTAATTGCTTGCCCCTTCCTTTTATTGTCATGGTACTGTCATCCCCTCCATTATCCTGGAAAAGAGTGTTGTTATTGTTGTTTATTTTAAGAAATCTACTGGAATTTGTCCTGAAGAGCGGAAAAAATTCAGGGATGGATATGTTTTAATTTTCTGTATTATGAATATTTTTTATATCTTTGTAATTAAAAAAAAATGAAGTTTTAATGACTGCTCTCCCATAAACCCTGGACGGCTGCACTTCCAGCATAAGAAGCTGAGAACAGACAAAGCCAGGTGCAGACAGAATATTGCTGCAGCCCCGCAACATATCATTTTTTAAACATTATTCAAATTAGTCTCAACACTCATAATTCTGTTGTTTCCTTTATTGCTGTTGTAAAGCAAATGGTTCTTTTATACAAATGTTATCTCCTGGTTATTAATTCAGCAGTTATTTTGGATTATGGCACTCCTGTTAAATTTAGGATTGTAAAACCTCATAAATATTTAAAAGTTTCAAACTGACATGGGAAGAAATTGTTTTTGACTTGTTTTGTTAATATCCTGTTGTTCAGTTTGTAATAGATTTGGAATTTATTGTTATTTCTCCACTGTTTGACAAAGGGAAAAACAATTGTAGTTGAGCAACTGCTTCAAGTGTTCTTCCTTGAATTGTAACAGGCTGGTAAAAGTGCTTGTTTCCACTAAAAAAATAGCAAGGAAAATATCTGTTTTCCTTTAAGAGGACAAAAAAACATGGAAAATTGTAATCAGAGCCCACATCAAAGTTAATGAAAGTGCAGCAATAGGTTTGTAAAGATAGTTTCAATAAAACAAGTTCAAGTAGGTCTACTTACAATCAAGTACTTCTGTTTCAGCATTTTATTTAAACTTCTCTCTAAGGAACAAGCAAGACTGACAAATGTGTTTCCTCCCTCAGAGACATTTTATAGAGACACCATTTACTATGTAATGAGCGTATTTGGTAATGACTAAATATTAATATGCATTTTGAGTATCCCCCAAAGCTCTGAAGAATAACTGAAGGATTAAAAAAGTCACATTTTTTGTTACACCACTGAAGGTCTGGGCAGCACAGTCTCTGGCACAGCATTCCTATTTCAGACCTAACTGTATTTTCTTCTTACCTCAGAAGTAAATACATCACTTTTTGTCCATATTTTAAGGGGTGTTGAGGTGTAACTCCCGTTGGAATCATCTAGATGTATTTCAAGTATTTCAATAATTATTCAGAAAAAGATGCTGACTTCATTTGACCAGGATAAGTATGCTAGCAGACAACATAATTATGCAGTTAACAGAGCTTTACATCTATGCCTGAGTGCCTCAGAGGTTCTTCAGCTGTGTCCTGGGATGACTCTTGACTTGGTGGGTTAGTTGTATTTCCTAAGTCAGTTAACCTCACTGGCCTAATGCCATGACTTTGTGTGGTATTGGCATGCTTTACTGGGTGCTGAACTGAAAAGACTTCTCTTCTAGCTAGCAAATAAGTTATCACTCTAATACTATTTATGGCAGGTTTACACCATCTTCTCTTACATGATACAGCTAACCCAGTTTAATCTCCACATGAAGTAATTATCGAGGTGACAGAATCACAGAATCAGAGAATCACAGAATAATTGTGGTTGGAAGAGACCTTGTAGATCACTGAGTCCAAAAATACCTACAAGAATAAAGAACACCTAAGCACCTGACTACTATAAGGAAACAAAAACAAACAAACAAACCCAACAACAACAACAAAAACCCCAAAAAACAAAAACCCAAACAAACAAACAAAAAAACCCACCCCAAACAAACAACCAACCCCACACAACACCAAAAACCAACACACAAGCCCCCTACATGCCTGCCCCTAGAGCATGTCCTGAAGCACCATGTCAACTCGTTTCTTAAATACCTCCAGGGATGGTGACTCAACCACCTCCCTGGACAGCCTGTTCCAGTGCCTCACCACTCTCTCTGTAAAGAATTTTTTCCTAATACCTAATCTAAACCTCCCTTACTGCAACTTCAGACCATATTCAGACACTTTCCTTTTGGCCAGAAAAAGCTTTTTACGTAACAATAACTTGTTGTAGTTAGGGTGCAATATTTCAAAACACAAGTTTTCAGAAAGAAAACCATGAGATGGTCACATAGAAGCTGTAACTGTGAAGGTTAACTTGCAGATGCATGAACAAATAGGTATTTTATGCCGGTGAGTGGCTGGATGTGTCACACCAGCTGAGTCCATGTGATTTTAACTAGTTCAGCACGGTCCAGCTCATGGCCTATGGGCTGGATCTAGCACCTTTGTGAGGTTTCTACCTGACCCATCACCTTCTCACTGTGGAAGACAGGGAACAGATGCTCCTTCAGCAAACGCAGCCTCCTCCACCTGCCCTCTCTAGGGAGATGAGTGGCAAGGCTGAAGGGGCATAAGGAAGGGCAAACAAGCCCCTGAGGGTTGTCAGCACCTCTGCCTGGCTCCTGCAGGTGCTGCCCCTGGGCCAGCCACAACACATCTGTGTGGACAACTGTGTGCATTAGCCAGTGCCTGCACACTTAGTCGTATGTTTTTGTGTGCATGAAAAGCACATTCCTCTCTTAGGAACAGATCAAAAGTCTGCTGTTACATGGGCGTAGCAAAATGCACTGTGTTGGCTATTGAATTTGTACTTAATCAGCATGTTGAAAACGATTTCATTTAAAAAGTACTGCTAGGAATTTCTTGCATTACTCTTTTTTGGTTCTCTGAATGTGTAGTGAACAGTGTAAAGCAAAGGGCACTTGTATGCTTGTGAATGTAAAGACATTTGGATGAATAAGTTCTACAGAATAGTATATTTACTTTGCATTTCTGAATGGTAGCAATTAAAATTCCTAGTTGCTGGCTTTCCAGATATTTCTTGTGTTATAGAATTGTGATTTGCATTGGAATATATTGTGTTACTGCAGTAGCTGTAACGTGGTCAGACCTCTCAATCTAAATGCTATATGTACAGGTTCTAGTTGCAATGGTGAGTGTATTTTCTGCTTGTTACACGCTCTTCTCCTTCCCACTATTTCCCCACTCTGTTAGTTTAACATGATTGTGTTTCTCAGATGAAGACTTATTGTTGCTTGGCATTCAAATCAAGCAGGGGATCTTTGGCAGGTCAGAACGGGTGTATGGATGGTTTCTTGAAAGAGTGACACAGAAAAAAAGACCCAAGTTTTGAATCAGAAGTTTCCCCTCCCCTTTGGCATTTTCAGGCAGCAAACATCCCTCTGGTGTCAGAGCTTGGCATTGATGATATCCATTTTGATGACTTCTCGCTTGATGTGGATGCCATGATTACTGCAGCCCTCCGGATGTTCATGGAACTTGGAATGGTTCAGAAATTTAAAATTGACTACGAGGTAACCATCTGTGCTGCAGAGATATCTGCTTCTTTTGTCTTGGCACTGCTCTGTCCATTTGTACACATTTAGTAGCCCTGATACAATTTGTACTTTTCATTTCAGACACTGTGTAGGTGGCTTTTGACAGTTAGGAAGAATTATCGAATGGTTTTGTATCACAACTGGAGGCATGCTTTCAACGTCTGCCAGCTAATGTTTGCCATGATAACTGTAAGTATCCAGTTACAGACACAATCCCGTAAGAGTTTTATTGCCACACTGCCTTACCTGTCTACATATTTTCCAACATTTGATTTCTTTTCTGGTTATAATACCCATTCATTTCCAAGAGAAATGCACATGGAAGTTATTCAACTTAAGGCGGCACATATTTGGTAAAACTTTACAGCGTTTTAGTAACACTGGTATCACAGGCACATTAAAGTGACAGAAAGCAGATGACAGTCTTGGAGTGAACTTGTTATTATAGTCTTGATCTCACAAAAATATTTTTCTTTTGGAACTCTTTGATTTGACATTTATTTCAGACTCTTAAATTTAGAAGTACAAATCCAAGGAAGATTACAATCCCAGAAGTATTTATTATGTTGCTAATATTACCTTTTAATCTAGCTTCATCTAAATAGTTGTAGAAGGTATAGCTTTAAAACATTTTAAGATTTTCTTCCAACATAGTGATTTAAGTGAACCTTGTGTCTCCATTGGACACTGTAACGCTTCTGGGTTTTAATAACATGTATCTCCATGGGCACCTGTAACTCCTTTCAGCATACAAGTACACGCTGTAAAGGTACTACTGTTCCTACTTCTCTCTCTCTCGACCCCACAGCAACCTTGATGCATGAAATAATCCACATTTGGCTAGTTAATTCCTGTAACTGTATCAATAAAATTCCCAGTGGTCCTGGATGTTTAATATTCTGGCTAAAATGTCAAAAGAGAAGAAAAACATTGGTATGCATATAACACTTTCCACTGTACTTTACATTTGGCATTTTCCTTATCTAAAATAAAAATTAGAGTTCAAATTTTTCCACTTTTTCTTCATGTTCACTTTTAAAGAGCAGAGTCATCTATTTTGAACCTTTAAATGGTAATAGTAATAGCATTTATGCAAGTATTTATCTGGGATATCATGTGCTGGTTTTTAATCACTGAATGCTTATGTGGACCCTGTCTGTAAAGGTGGAGACTCCACAGCCTGTGCCATTTGCAGCACACATCAGCACTGCCTTACTTGGACCTGAGACAGTCCTTGGCCTGTTTCCAGCTGTCCTGTGCATGGGTTCCCAGCTCTCCTCCTCTGTTTGGTGTTGTCTCTGTGGCAGAACTTTATGTGTTGGGTGAGAAAAAAAGAGTATGACATCCTCTAGCAGGTGGATGTTGGTCTAGTGCTAAGTCCATCCTAGCTATGGGGGTTTGTTTCTGTGAGCATTTGTGGAGGTGTAGCAAAATTGTAGTATATGCTGTGAGACAAAAGATACAGATGTGTTCAACGAGAGAGAAAGGTCACCTCTTCTGCACACAAGGCTCTTCATCTGAGCAGAATTACATTGTTTCAGCAGGCACTCTCTGATGATCTCTAATGAAATTAATCTCATGGCAATGGGTGGGCATCGGGCGTTTTTAAAGTTTTATAAACTTGATGTGCTTCTTTTTTCAGTTATAGAAAAATGAAAAGCTTTTTACTCTGAGGAGTAAGAGCAAAATCAGGCAGTGCCGTTCATCTGGGTATTAGATTAATTTCTGCCGAATGCTGCCGGTGAGGAGCCCTCAGACCTCACCCCCGAGCACCTCTAGGTGGAGCTTCGAGGCCAGGTTTTCGGAGGATGATCTTGCGGTGGGAAGCGCGCTCTCCCATCAGGCATCTCCACCTCAGCTAGCGGTGGGCAAGAGCGGATCCCTGCTGCTCCAACAGCCACCAGCAAGACTGTGGGGCCTTAACCATAAACTGCTTTGATCGTCGTTCTCAAAGCGTAATTGCAGAATCCTTTTAGCATTCAGAACAGGGATGCAGCTGTCTGGGGGAGTTGATGTAGGATTTTCAAGCCAAACTCATTTCATTGCACGCACTCCTGGTAATAAACTGAATGAACAATTCCACGTGCAGGGCTGGACGCATGTGTCCATAGCATTAGACTCACCACACACCCCACCCCGCTTCATTGTGGCTCTGGCTGAGAACAGAGTAAATTTGGGTGTATGGTCTGCTTGGGCTGCTCTCCCTTCCAGAGACAGAAAGACTAATCTTGTGAAAAAAGCCACTAGAGAAAGTCAAGAGAGTAGTAATAGCACAAGGCTTGCTTTTACTGCATTTGTCTTTGGGGAACCATGCAAGTTAGCATGTGCCTTCTTCTTTCACTTGCAAAACGGGGGCAATTCTCTGACCATCAAAAAGGGGCTCTGACGGTCAAGAAGGGACTGCTCTGTGCAGTTATTGCATTCTATTCCTGATCTCTCCAAGACAGTCGATGTTACTGACTGCACCACAAATATAAACCAGTAAGTCTATTGTAGGGTGCTTCCAGATAGGATTTACTGTAGCATAGTAATATCTAATCTGTAATGTAGGAAAATTCATCTGGGTTGAACAAGCCAAACAACAGAAATCCAACAAAGCTTAAACCAGTTGTTTCACTCCTGTGTCAGCCTTCTGCATATCTAAGGGATTTTCCTGTATATCTGTGTATTTTGTCTCTATGCTTAGACACTGAACAATTTTCAACCCTGTCCTGCAAGACATACTTCTGTCTTTCAGAGTCACTTAAATGTTTTGAAGACAAGCACTGAAGCAAGACTGCTCCTGCATGTTAAGGACACCACATAGGAGTAAACCGCAGGACTGATCCCAGGCTTCATTATCAATGCCTTTGCTTAACACCGTTCACATTGATACTTATTTCAAAAAGTAAAAATTAACAAGTAAGCAACAGAAAATTAAAATCCCATCTGGTGTGCTAATAACAAAACATACAGTTAGGAGGCAAGGTATAATGAATGCAATTCATTTCCTCACACGAAAGAATGACCTCCATAACTCACTGGAGACTCTGCCACTCATGAGTTATAGGTCATTCCTTTTCTGGTGAAAATAAATTTTACTGCACCGCCATCTATAGCAATGTCTTTTTTTTTTTTTTCTCTGTGTAAATTCAAAAAAGGGAAAAATGTAATCCTGTTTTTTCTTACATTGTTTTCAAAGCACATACCTCCTTACCAAAACATTGTTTTAAATTAGGTGGGTTTTATTAAGCGAAATATGCAATGTTTCTCTCATGTATTCAATGGCAAGACTTTTGATTAAATAAAATATTGCATTTAATTTTTGAGATATTGCTACTGTTAATAGATTCCTTAAGCAGTTTTTCTGCATTTGCATTAGAGGTTGAATCCTTGAGCTTAATCAAAGCTTGTGCTATGCTAAAGAATATTTATTACAGCATCAATTTTATATCCTAAAACTTCTATTTTAAGTTGTTGCTTAGCCATGAGCATTTTCTCTACATAGAAACTTGACATATATTGTGAGTTACAAACCTATTTTTTAATCCCTTTTTTAAAAATAGGCACTGATTATTATTTTTTATATAAGAGTAATGTTTAAAAAAATAAAAAGAGAAAACACTATTATTTTAGATAATTCCTCTGCCTGGGTAGCTGTTACTGAAATTTTTAAAAAGTAATGCCACTAGAAATCAGAAGAATCTCTTGCATAATATACAAATTACTCTGTACACCAGTGTTTTCTACACAGAAGATTTTTTTCTTATATTTGATCATCTTTCCTGGTATGTAAACTTTGAGCACAATTATAAAGCCTCTGTAGCAAGTCCTGCACTTCCTCAGTTCCCATTGAAAACACATTCCTGAGCACCCGGGGGAACTTGGATCCCTGTACTGCCTAAATATAACCTGCAGCCACATTTCAGACTATGAAAACAGTGGATATTTGGATTTTAATGTGGATTTATTTAAGTAGAATTTGTGGTCTTCAGAGTGAATATCAGAGTTTTCACAAGGTATTGCAGCAATTGACTGGCATTTCTTAGTGGGCTGTAAGTTCCTGAAAGGTAAGGAGATCAGGTCCCACTGATGGGGCATGCTTACTGTCTTTGTAACCTCCTTCTTGCCAGTATGTGAAACTGCCCCATTAAAAATCAGTGGAGTTCAGGATTTCTTACACACTGTTAGTGTTCAGTCTTGGTTTTGTCCTCCAATATAAATGCATCTTATGTTCCTTTTATATAATTTCCTTTCATACTAACTAGATTGTGTGCCTAACTGAGGAGTGTTGTTGGAGATGGGCATTGTGGAAAGACAAGTGTTGATTTTCCAGCTCAGACAGTCATTTTTGGAGGCATTATGCCCTTATACTTCTGAAGAGTTGAAGAACCTTGTTTCTGCCGTAAGATGCACAGCACCAAAGAAGTGGTGCCCTAAGCAGGCTCCAGCACCTCCTCCAGACAGGATCCACTCAGGATGCTTGAGGTTAGCAACAACAGTAGTGTCTCTTTTCTGACATGAGGCGGTTCAAGCAGGAAACCTGCTTTGGCAAGTACGACAAGGAAAAGTATAGTGGCAAAAAAATGCCAGTTCCCCTATTCAAATGGGTGTATCTGATCTGAGCTGCTTGTGGGGAATTTCAATACATCAGTTTTCAAAAACCTCTTCCAAATTCGAGTGGGTATCTGCAGGAGAAATATGCCATTTGAGACATTTCCTCTTTAATCAAGCAGCTTTGCTTCATGTGTCCCAGATAACAAATCTCTTAATAGTTCATAACAGTTCTGTAGAATATATTTTAGCTGGCTTCTTTTATGGGCCTTTTGATTTAATATCTCCAGCTATCTCTGACAGTAGGGACTGGCTAAGATGGTCACCCCAGGACAGAAGAAATCTGTCTAAATACTTCTCTGAACAATATTTTCAAACAGGAATAAATTTTGGGTTGCATTTCTCTAATACAAAATTCCAATTCCTGTCAGTGTGTAGTTAGTGGTGTTTGTTTTCAGCTCTTTTTGTCTTTAGTGCCTTCTGGGTAGTGGAGAAATGGCATGCTGGAAATGCAACAGAGACATAATAACAGATCACTCCAAGGACATTATCTGTTCTGCTAACCATCTAACATACAGCAGGGAATATAATATGACAATAAAACATTTATCTTCTCCTTACTGAAACATTCATGGTATCAAACTGAGGTTGACTGTTGCTCGATGGACTAATATTACTTATCCCTTTTGCTACTGATAGCTACAGCTACTACGATTTTTTTTCTGCTCTCAGACTGCAGGATTTCAGGAGATTCTAACTGAAATTGAAATTTTAGCTTTGATTGTGGGATGTTTATGTCATGACCTTGACCACAGGGGAACCAACAATGCCTTCCAAGCCAAGTAAGTTTCCTAATTCTTATTACTTTAATTTGTTTTTCTTCCACAGAAGAGCAAAAGGTGACCAGGATAAAGAATGAAGCATTAATTTCAGGTCTCCTAGGCCAAGGCCAAGTATTCTTATTCTTGTATGTAGCGAGGGACTATCCATCTTTATCATTCTCTGTTCTTGTGGGTAACTGCTGGCTTGTCCTTTCTGTCAGGCTGTTGAACTGACACCACCTATTGAAATGCAGCGACAAAACTTGTTCTTTTCAGGCTCAGGTATTACTGATTCTGGTATTCAACCCAGGAAACACTGAAACTGTCTATCTGGGTTGTTCCTGCTGGCTGGACTACATGATGTTAAACAAAACCTTGTTCAACTATTAAGATGAAAAAAAAAAATAGGTAAAACTGATTCAGTGCTTTCACAAAAACTTTCACACCAGGATAGGCAATCATACATAAAAGTAGTTTCTAGCTGATGAACTATGAAAATGTTGCCACCATGCTGGAGCTCTGATGCATATCATCTGCACTGGGTGGCTGGAGTAGTTGCCTTACCATATATGTGTTAATTGCAGAGCACACAGGGTCCCTGGTCTGTAGAAATGCCTTCTCCCTGGCCTGCCCCACACACCAGAGCACACAGAGCCTGTTTGGAGATATGCTATAGTGGCCAGGGGTAAGATGGATATCCCTGCAATGGTCAGTGCTCACCAGAACACAAAGCTGGATCCTGAAGGCAGATTCTTACATCACCTTCCTCTTCAGACCATCTTCAATTCTAAAAATTATTTTTATCCTATTCAAAGTGCTTAGGATCTCATTTGGCAGCCCCGATTTGCATATATTTTTACTGCCCGGGTTGCAGCTCTCAGATACAGTGAAGTAGAAGCAGGTTTGTGGAAGGTTTGAGGGTACTTCTTACTGTGATGGTAAGGGAACTCCTTTGACCAATGTCAAATTCTTTTAAAAATCTGTGTTCCCTGAGAAAAGGCAGGGGACAACAGGAAATGTCCCCTTGACGACATCCTGGCCAAGCTGTGAAATAAAGCTGTCAGACACAGAGACTCCTCCAATGTTGTTTTCTGAACTCCCCAGGTCCTCTACAGTTAGAATATGATACTTGAGGCTCTTCTGTCCTGCAGATTTCCAGCATGCATTTGCAGCTTTGTCTGTTCTATATTACTACTAATCCTCCAGCGTGATGGGAAAGGGGTCAAATGGTTGACCAAAGACAGAGTGATGTTGTATTAGCCTATTTCGTGCTACCCTTTGCAGAATTACTCTGCTGCAATGTGTGTATGCACAGGCTGCTGCATTTCTGTGGCAGGCTGCCTCAGTGAACATCACTCAAACTGATGTTTCTGATATTCACTAAGCTGTTATTTCCTGAGCTATTGGTGTTGCTGTACAGTCTCAATGAAACAATGACACTGTTTGGATCTTCAATCACCATAGCAAGGAAAATCAATTGCAGTGCTCAAAAGACAGAGCTCACGGTGCAAAGGTTACCAAGCACTGCTAGATGCCTTTTTGCAGCCGAGTCTTGAAGAGAATCAAAAAAGACAAGATAAATGGAAAGGAAGCTAAGCTGATTGATGTTTATGTTCCTAATTTACAAAAACGAGACCTAAGATTTACATCCTGACTATTTTAGGCTCTGATTAATTTAACCATTTCTCCACTGTAATGTTACCCAACAATATCTCTTGTCTAGAGGGATGGCTGAGTTAAAGATAGACGTTTCAGCATTAGACTGCGATCACTTACACTTGTTGTTTGACAACAGAGTACAAAGAGGAGGATACCATTTTACGACTCCATAAAGAAATTGCTGAAGACATTTAAGAAAAGACAAACATTACCACACATGTATAAAACATCCCTGAAAACAGAGGCTGCAGTTTTCATAACAGCAGCTTTGATTTATTCCTCTAACCTGACATAAATTTAAGCATCACATTTTCCTGCTTCATCTTCGGTGTTCAATACTGCTGGTCTGTGTGATGAAAGTTCAAGAGGTATATGATGGAGGCAGTATCACAGTTGTCTGAAGTGGCTCTGTTATATATCTCAACACCACATTCTCTAGGGATGATGTTTCCTAGACATCATTCTCTCTTAATATAGCTGCTTCTGATAATTAAATATCAGTGTGGTGCAGTTTCATAGTATATGCTTCTAGGAGACTTTTCCTCTTTGTCTCTAGTATAATCTCTTATTCCCATTTCTTTGGAAAGAAAACCCACCTTGTCACTTTAGGCCACATCCCAGAGATGACATAATGGTGAACAGTAACCATTCTGATGATCCAGTCCCATTCCCTCTACCTCCCAGCAATACACAATTTTATAATTTTATTCTGTAGATTTTTGTTCATTAAACAGAAAACACACCTGTTCCATGCATTTTGAAGATTTAGACAATAAACATGATGAGAAAATACATTCTGAAGAGATGTTAAACTTGACTCATATTTACTGCCCTCACTTGCGTTTTTTTGTTTACCTTGGTATTTTTTTTAAGTGCTTGATTTTATATGCAGACAGAACCACACTGCATTTGCAGTTGGTTTTTCATTGTGTTTTGGAGGGGTTTGTTTGGAGTTTGTAATCACCCACTGTAAGCCATTGTGTAGATACCTAGTACAAATTAAAAATAAAAAGTAGTAGAACAGCTGGTCCTAGCTCAAGGTCATTTTTTTTTGTCTTTATTGCACAGTGGTGCATTTGTGCTGTTCCATTGCTAAGACACTTTGAAAACTGCATTACAAATTTCATGTGCTTCCAGGAAAATCTTCACTCAGGTGATGGTATTTTAGCAAAGTCCGGAACAAGATGCTGTATATCTGGCTTTAAATTAGTGGTTTGATCTTGTCAACTGTCTAAGTGAGGTTGCTGAAATGGAGAAGGGAGAGTGTGGCTACAAGCTTTTGTTACTAAATTGTTTCTGAAACCTGCTTCGTAAGCAGAGGAGCAGTATTTGTTGACTCCCCATGTTCTGTTTTAGGAGCGGATCAGCCTTAGCTCAGCTCTACGGCACCTCTGCTACCTTGGAGCACCACCATTTCAATCATGCTGTCATGATTCTCCAAAGTGAGGTACAAAAGCATTACTATTAATCTCACTGTAATCTGTTGGGCAGTTTCAGATAGAGAAAGGAAATACCACACACAATACCTTTTTAATGCCCTCTCCTTGAGGTATTATTTATTGGTTACCACAAAGGTCACAACTATCACAAAATTAAACAACTACAAATGCTGATCATAGAGCCCAGAGTTAGTTTATATTTGTCTCAACCAGCTAGGGGCAAGGAGAACATATCATAATCATATTGTCAGCTTTTCTCAATCTTCTCACATATATGCTTCTCAGTGTTTTATGGGTAGGTGAAACAAATTTGCTCCTACGTTTCCCCACAGGTGTTGTATTCAGTGTATCACAGTCATCCTTTACCAAGCCAATTTAATTTCTTTGACAATCTTTCAAAGATTGTCAGTAATTTTATCATGGTTTTGCATAATTGCACTAAATGAAAAGTAGAAGGATGGACATGCAACCCTCACAAAGCAATGGATGTGTTAACTTACACAGATAGTTTGTTACACAATGCATGTAGTATGTATAAAAACAAAAACGTTTTTCATGCAGCACAATGGGAGACTACACTGATCTGCAGTAACTTTTGAAGAGCATCTGAGGATGTCCCATGATGACAGACAAATGGGAACAGGGTGATGTCTTTACCTCTGTGTACAGTGCCACAGAGATTAGTCATGGGACTGTGGCTTTAGTGTTCAGTTTCTTCCATTGTATTAAAAAGTAGCAGAAATAGGAAAGGAGAGCACCAACCAACATGAGATTCAAACAGCTCGATCTGCTTAGCCTAGCCTAGCTTATCTAAAAGGTGATACTAGGAATTAAATCTCTCCTTGTACTACCAGGGAAAGGCATAAGAAAAAAGCAGCATTTGAAATTTAAACGTACTGCTTCAGAGCAGGGAAAAAGAAAAGACTTTTGGGGGTCTTGTGGGTTTGGTTTTTTTTTCTAAACTAATGAGACCATTCAGTCTTTGAAACAAGGTTCCCTGGGAAACAGTTCTGGCAACCTTCATCATGACTCAATGTCTCTCTGAAGATAATCTCAAAACATGGACAACTCCGTGAAACTTTATAGCTTATGTCAGTCTAGATACTTTTCTTTATCTTTTCCATCTTAAAAATCAAGAAATTTATCAAAACAAAACAACAACAAGAAAAAAAAGCAAACTTTTTTTTTTACTTAGAATCTACTCCAGTTTCTTTCAGAGAAAAATATTATTTAAAATTCAAGGCCTCCCCTTTGATCATCCAGGCAGCGTCTTTTTCAAGTCCCCATGTCTAGATCAGAAAATTAATCCTATGGAATTTTTATCCAATAGATTCTATTTGCTAATGGAACACCACACGCCTTAGTTTGGAATAAATGCAGATTCGGATCCTTCAATCTACTTAAAGATTCACCAGCTTTCACCAGCTGAGCAGTTGGTCTCCTTTCTCAAATGAGCTGAAATTAGATATTCTGTCTGAAATTAGATATTAAATCCACTGATGCTGATATTTTAGTCTGTCTTTGCTATCTAGACACCATGAATCAGGTCATCAAAGCAACAAATACTGTAGATTAACAGACATCTTGGTAAGTTACCCACTATAAGAGCTTCTATTTTCCTGATACACCTTGTTTTATTTTCTTCTAAGTACTTTGGCTTAAAAATACTGTTACACAAAAAAGTTTTAGATTCTCATATCCTCAGCATTTAGCTGAAAAAAAATAATCATTTGATTGTCACAGAGAAGACCATCTTTTATGCATCGTAAAATTGTTTTTTTTAGTCCAACAATTAGCTTATCAGTTGAAAAATATCATCTCTACCTCCAGAACTTATCTCCTGTATGTCCTCAGACCACCATGGTTATAGCAATCTGTTGCTGGAAAATTCTTGGGTTTAAAGGCATTCAAATGCCCTTAACTACCCTTAGGAAGATTAAAATCTTCCTAAGCAGTAGATGGCAGCACATACTGAATGTATGCATTTCAGTGCTAAATATCACCAAACTAAAACCCTGTTTGTCAAGAACCTCATAATTCTCTATGATGCCACAAAGACCACTTCTTAATCTTACATTTAGATTTTTCCATTAATTTTGTTTCTTTCAGTTTATTTTCTCTAGGATTTAACTGAGAAATTATAGGATCTCTGTCCCTCTTAGTTTTCAGAAATTCCATTACAAAAGGACCTTTTTGCTCTCAAATAACAATATTAAATAATTTGCTTCCTTTCCTTCTGGCCATAGTGCACCTTTCAAATTCTTAATCCATGATCCTCTAAAAAGTAGCCTACGAAGGGTGCTTAACCTGCATAAAGTTGCAGTTCTTTACCCCGGCACAGGTAATGCTTGTGTACACTGTGAGACAACGCAGTAATGGGCAGAGTGAGCAAATGGGCTGTTCTGAATGAAAAACTGATTTAGAGTCTGACTGCTCTAACAGCAGTTCATGTGCCAGCAAGCAACAGCACAGATAAATCTATTAGGAGCATAACTCAAAAGCTGCAATGCACAGCTCCCCAAAACATTTAATAAGAAGAAAGATTGAAATGTATCCATAGTTTTCCCCTATAAACTGAGTCTGTGCAGGGTCAGAGCAAAGAGTAAATCTTTCCTTGAGAGGCTATAATTTCAGCAGAATTTAGAAAAACATGCCAGGTGCTTGATTTCAATTGTCAGCTCTTCTACCCCAATGTATTCTCAGCAGTATCAACAGTATTACTGTGTCATAGTTTTGCCTTGAATCAGAAAAGGCCTCTGTTACAGGGAAACATCGGACTAAACAGTTAGAAAACCTTTTAAAAACCTATATTGATTGCTAAGCCTTTACCTCTTTTATCTCTTTCATTATAGGGTCACAACATCTTTGCTAACTTGTCCTCTAAGGACTACAGTGACCTTATGCAGCTTCTAAAGCAATCAATATTGGCAACAGACCTCACTCTGTATTTTGAGTAAGTATTGGCATTTCTTGTACTTGACAAATGAAAATTCGAAGAACTAACTCTAATGACTTATTAAATACCAATAAGGATATATAATATGAGAAATTAGTGTTTAGCTGCGGTTGAAGAAATTTAGTCTAATACTTAGTATATCTTAGGCTAATAGAAATATCTCAAGTGCCCAAGTAAGTTTTGCTTTAATGTGTAACATATTTGTATCAACAAACAGAAAGTGAAATCCTAGGGTTATAGTTCAAAGCAATCCCAGGAGTCAGTCAGACAGCTTAGTCCCATAATTTTTCTGTCCTTTCTGTGATCACTTCTTCATGTATGTAGACAACTAGCAACATTTCAGAGTTTCGAAACATGTACGCTAAAATATTGTATTTAGTTACAGACCCAGTTGCAGAAGGAATGAAAGCATACACATTGTTGCTTTGAATACAAATTATGCCAGTTTAAATCATGTGAGAATTGGATTTAAAAGCTTAACTCGAGAGAAATATAATAGAATCTCTCTCATTCAGCTTTCTTCCTTTTCTTTTTTTTTTTCAAATCAAATCTCTAAATAGACGTCAAGTTGGTGCTATTCTATGTTTTTCAAATACTGTCAATTATTACCAAGCTCTTCCCAGTGAGAATGTGTGGGAATATGTGTGTAGTCAGAGGAGTCATGGTGTCAGCGTCACATTGCACTTTTGCTATCGCCCTTCCCAGCATATGCCTGTGGCTGACTTAGAGGGAGAAGTGCTGTCAGATGGTGCAGTTTCAGCATACCACTCTCCCACTCTTGACAACAGGAATTCATCCTTAGGAATTTTTGTTTGATGTCCATTAGCATCCTATGCCATACAGAGTTGGGTAGCATTTAGTAACGTTTGTCTTAGGTTGGTATGTCTTGATCCTGTCCCTCCTTTGTGCTAATGGCTGATACCAAATCAAGTTTCCAGAAAACTTCAGGCAAAGTCTTGACCCTGAAATTATCTATCTATATCAACATTGTATCTTTACTGTTAATTGTAAAAATACTAACTGTGATGCTGCAATGCTTGCTGTCTTTTTTTCTCAGTATTTGGCTACTGTGCTGAGGGCTGTTTCAAACCAGTGCTGGCAGCAGCCATAGTAGACATGATCATATTGTTTGTTTTCTTCAAGTCTATTCTCAGAGAAGTTTATTAAGAAAGAGTTTTAGTGAATAGTTTTCTTATAAATAATTTCTAAACTTTAGTCCATGAAGGAATTTCTGGTTGCCAACATGAAAATCCTGAGCAGCAAAATAAGCCCTTTTAAGCATACTCTTTTTGAAGCTGTCTGTTAGGATCACTTGTTATCTGGGAGCCTGGTACGACAGGGGAGTTTGCTGACAGGTTTAAGTGAGATACAAGGATCACAGGAATGTGTCAGTTTGTGTTCTCCTGTCTCACCACAAATAATGAGAGCTGCAGAAATGTTTTGTGCTGTCAAGGAAGAGTTGTACATCAGGGGCTGAGAGGGCAGCTGCCCTGGCACAGCCCCACATGTTCCCACCAGCCAAGATCCTGAAGGCTCCTGGAAGAGCAAGAGACAGCCCATGGCAATGCCTTGGGATGGAACCCAGAGCAGACCCAGACGTGATGAAGGCTGAAAAACTACATGGTCAAATTGTCTTTCTAGTTATAACACAGAGAAAAAAAAAAAAAAAAAATGTCCAAAAATGGGTATCAGCTGAATTACAAGATTATTCTTCCTTGCATAGTTGATTTTTGTTCTACAGGAATCAGTAAACTTTTAGCAAACGAGGCCTTTTCACTCAGAAGTCTGCAAATAAGTTATTTTTTCCTCTCGTGTTATTATGATCCATTAATCAAGTAGCTGTTATGCCTCTTCACTTCCAAAAGTGCCTGAAATCTCTCCATGGAAATGCTGATGATTAACACTTCCTAAAGCCACCCTATGCGAACAGCTGTTTCTGCACAAGAACCTAACTTGTTGGGTTTTTTTCAGTTTGCTACAGCTTCAGTATTTTTGTAGAAAAGGCAATTCTCATATCAGTATTCTTAGAATGCCTAAACCTAATGATCACAAAGTCCAGCTAGCAAAACAGCAACAGAACTCCAGGCAGAGCAAGGTGTTATGACCTTATCAAGGCACTACTTTTCTACAAACAAACACATAGATGACTTTTAGTGAAGATCGGTTGGAAAATGTCCTTGATTTTAGTAGATGATTGTAGATAATGATACTTGTAGATCATACAACAAGCAAAAGCATGGAACTGAAACGGAGTTTATGGAAATTCACTCAAATTATGTCTTGAGCCACTGGGCTGTAGAGCAACTGGATTTGCTATATATAGCAAGACAACTTTCCCTTCCAGGCAAAACACAACCACAGTCAATATTACTCAAAGGCATTTCAAAATTGTTCCAATTCTGTTTATTTCTAAAATCCTGACATATTATGTTTGCTTAATAATAGCAAACCTCTTCATTTTGGATACCATGCATAAGCAAGCAGTAGGAAACACTAAATTGTTTCCTTATACATGACTGGGTTTTGTCCAGAATATCCAATACTTCAAAATGAAATCATCACCAGGTTTTACACTGTTAGACTGAGGATTGGAAAACAGGATGCAAAAATCCACTGCTAACTATCTATTTTAATAGAGAATGTAATTTTTGATGGTCTGCTCAGGATTAGTCTGGTTCAAGGCTTATATGCCAGCTACTTGGCCATGAAAATTTTCAGCATTGCAGTATTTATTTCCACTGAGGCTGTGATGCTATGGATTTTGTATGAGAGAACTGAGGTCTTTTTCTGCATCTGTGACTGCATTGTCCCAGCAAATTCTGAAATGTGAAATTTTTTTATATCTTATTCCACAAAATATAAGGGATTGGATATCATCACGTAATCCTTACAGCTCCCAGTTCTAGTTACTGTCATGAAATCCACTATAGAAAAACTCTATAGCATGAGTGACTGGTCATGTAACACATGACAGTTAGGAACCATAACAATAATACAATATGCCCCGTATAAAATTCTGTCCATTTATCAAGGGCAGTGTTCCTGGAAGTATGCATCTCCTTGTATGTAAAACCTGTACTGGCTACCATCAGACTGTGCTTTCAATAATTACTGTTCAAGCTTTCTGTGTAGCTGAAGTAAATGTAGAAAATACAAGACTTTGCAAACTCTCTCCTGTTGGGGAATCAAACATTTCTACTTGACAAAGAGCGCAGTCTCCTATGAGATGAGGTACTGGACTGCCACTCAGAATACAGGTATCTGCTTTCTAGCTTTGATGCTAAAATATGTTGTGTCATTCTGGGCAAGTTGCTCCATATTTTTTTACCTAAACTTGTGATATATGGGGAGCAGGATCTATTCCATATTGTAGTCACACTGCATGCCATAAGAGCCACTTGCAGTCTCAGTGCTATAAAATCAGAGCCTCTGATGAGTCAGAATTTTGGTACTTAAAGACACCAGACAAGCATTAATGTGTTCTGGTTCATCTTTTGTCCATCTCTGAGGACAAAGGCAAGATATTCCAGAAGGAAAATCATGGGACCAAGCAGGGAAATGTAATTTCTAGTCAATAATTGCTACTGATTCAAGACATCTTCAGCCCCTGTGTCTCCTGGCACTGTTGTGTGTGCTGGAAATAATAGGAATTGCATGTCTCTAAAAAACCCTTCAGGGTACAGAAGTAAAAACAAATTTGCAAGGACAAGTAAAAAGCAGTGTGTATACATTTCAGAGGTGCTTCTACTGTCTGTCCGTCTACTGCTGTAGCTGAACATTTCATGCTTCCATGGAAGACTGAACATTTTGGCGCCATTTATTTCCATATCTGCAGAGACCATAAATACAATATTGCTTTTACTAGGCAACTCTGACATTGATAACAGACATTTATAGAAGGTGTTAGGAAATTAGTACGTATCACCTAAATGGACTGTCAGTGTAATGACACTGTCAGTGTAACGACACTGTTGGTGTAACAATAATACATGAGGTGCAGTGATTTCATAGCATCCAGAGAACTGTGTTGCTACTGCAGTGCTGCCCTGGAAGTGTCTTTTTTCCTTCTCTGATAATCTGTTTTGTTGCAGGAGAAGGACAGAGTTTTTTGAACTTGTCAGTAAAGGTGGCTATGACTGGAATACAAAAAAACACCGAGAAATATTTCGGTGAGCACTCCTATTTCTTACTTTCTGGTTATTTTAACATATAACCATATTTGTTTAAGGAATTGTATGTTTCTTAAAACAAAGACTTGCAATAACAAGAGAAGGTATCTTGTTTTATAAAACATGATCCATGATATGAAATATATGGTATGATTTCTAAATGTTTCCAAAACACACGGATGTAATCACTGTGACCTCACCTTTTCCATTCCTATTTCTGCCTTCACACTCTCTCATGTTTTCTTCCCTTTTTCCCAGCCTCACCAGTCACTGCTCAACCCTTCTGCTCTTTCTCTAGAAAGCATCAGTTTTCTGCCTCAGGACACAAAGATCTTTCTTGTCCATTCCCCGTTCCCTCATCCTCTCAGCTGTTTTCTTTCACTGGCCATGTTTCTCTCTGCTCTTCTAGTCTGTACCTGGGAATTTACAGATACACAGTACTCTTATAGCCCTCAAGATTGATATAAGCCTGCATGCTGTTGAAAACCTCAGACATTGTGAATGGTTTGAGTGCACCACACTTTTGAGACAATAAAATCTGTGCATTTGCATATGCATGCCTGATTATGTCTCATTTCATCTGAATTTTCATTAACATTCTGTTTCCTTTTGGTCTTTTAACCAAAATATTGGCCATTTTCTATTTTCCATATCAGTTCACCATTCCTAATTTTAGATTCAGGCAATATATTTGATGCTTCATTTTCAGTGCCCTTGTTCTTCATTTAAACTATTTTAGACTTCTATCTGCATCATGGTACTTGTGCATAAACACTTTCTACAGCTGAATGGTTTCTGTCTGCTAATGTGTATAAAACATGATTGTAGCTAGGTATTAAACTACAGTGAAACAGTACAGCTCATAGTAAATCTTAAATTTTTATTGTAGATGAGCAGGGGAAATTGCTTAAACAGTGTCTGGGATGCCTCCTGTGATTATAGGTTCTCTTGCTATTGCAGCCACTTAAAAATAGATATATAAATTAATCCAGTTTGCAGGTGTTATGTAATAATATCCTTACTTATATCATGTGAGGCACATACTTTCTACTATATTATAGGTATTAGCATAAGTAGTGTTAGAAGTACTGCAAAATTAGCAGTTACTCCCTTGCAATATCATTTCTTTCTAGTTTGCAGAGCACAATACCAATATTCATCATCTGATGACCTGCAACACATTAGGCTTCCTAGGCACAATTGTGATGTAAAAGCTATGCTGATGGCTGAGATTTCAAACATGTCATTCTTTTCTGGAGGAAAAGAAGATGCCAGGGCTGGCATTTTATATATGTATTATTTATTTATGTATCCAGAGCAGAGTTGTTTAGAAATCCAACAAAGGTTGATTCAGCTTGTATTGTTCATTTCTGTTTTTCAGATCAATGCTAATGACAGCCTGTGACCTTGGAGCTGTGACCAAACCGTGGGAGATTTCAAGACAGGCAAGTCATGATTAATAGCAGGGCTGGGAGGAGGCGGGACTGGTAAAACAATATTCCCAGGGCCCTGGTTTACAAGGAACCAAAACTGGAATCAATTTACAGCGGTATTAATGCTATAAAAAAAAATAGCAGGGGGTTTCTGTGAGAAATGTCTTATTGCATAATTTTTCCATGTACATATGCTGATGAGCAGTATGTAGGTACTTGAAGAGATGTGGCTTTACAACCTCTCCTCTTATTGACCTTTTAAAGCCACATCAAAAAGCGGATGGATTAGACAAGAAAGTGTTAGCCACGTGTAGCTGTGCTGACTTGTTTTGTCCCAAAGTTTTCCGTAGAAGTGGCAGAATCTTCCCTGAATCAAAAATACCTGCAGATGATCTGCAAACTTTGACTAACATAAGATCTTCAGCATATATGAGAATTGTGTTCATTTTCTCAACACTGATGAAAAAAACTGCAAATGTAGTACAGAGCCTTTTGAGCATCCTGTATTAAAAACAAAAATTCAGGCTTCTGCTGCTGAGTACGTTCTTTAGAAATATACATAAAGCTGGAGTACAGCATTGGCAAAGAATTACAGTGTGAGAAAACAACTTGCCCTGAACGTCTTGTCCTTTACCACAAGATTTTCCCTCTTCTAGGTACCTTTCTTTATTCAGCATCCATCCTTAATACTTCCTGTATCCATGCTAATCATTCTCTGCCCTTTACTGAGGTCCAGAACAAGCAAATAGAAGGCAAGTAGAAGGGTGTTCAGGGCTTTGGAGGAATATACAGCATTAAGAAGTGAACAGAAAACACACCAGTGCAGCTTAAGTGTGGCTAAGGACCTGGAGTGTTCACACACAGTAATGTCACAGTTAAAAATATGGGGGAAAAAAAGAGAAGCTAGTGAAGCATGAGAAGCCAGATTTCTTGCACGAGAAGGTAACAGAAACTGAAATGGGCCTACAAAAGTTATGTGCATTTTAACTCACTAAAAAAAGCATTTATGGGATGAGGGTTTCAGCTCAGCTTGCAGATGAATCTTTTTTGCTTTTAGAAGCAAGCTATGACAAGCTATGAGTAAGCAATCCTTCTAAGGTTATTACTCTACTTGGCCAGAATATGGTCACCTTACATGGAAATCAGAGAAGTTGCTCGTATAGTGAAGTGGGAAAATGAGTCACAAGATTTTTCAGTGCCACCTAGCCACAGCTGCAATGTATGCCATCCCTCCTCATTTTTCCTCTTTAACCCAGTTAGCTTCTCTATTTTCTTTGTCAGCCAAAATGTCAAGTAGGGTCTGTTTTCCATGTTGTCAATCTTTGCGCTATGGTGCTGAATTAGTGTTCAAGTCTCTGGAAAACTAGTTCTTTATCCTTATTATTTCTAAGGTCTGCAGGTGGAAATTCCCCTGCAGCCTAGTGTACAGGTTTACTTTATACTGAAAAATTCAGTCTGGGATTGATGGAAACATTACCTGGTTGAGCAGAGAAGCTAGTAAATCTACAAAGGGAAACCAGGAAATAGTTGGACCTCAGCTGTGCCAAACGGAAAAAAAAGAAGCGAGGGAGAAAGCAATTAAAATATATGAATCAAAGGGAATATAGGCTACATGTAGGAAGGCAAAACTCGGGAAGAGAAGATAGACAAAAGAGGAGAGAAAGGGACACAAGAAGAACAGTAAGAGACAGGGGTGAGACTATGTCATGATTATTTTTATACGATACACTTGGCAAACCCATAATTGCTCCTAAGTTGTTAAATTATTCCTCTATCTGGAGTATTGATCCAGAATTTTATTAGTGTGCTGGGATTACATACATTATAAAGCTTCAAGCTGTGTGATAGCCTGGTTCAAGATTTAAGAGTACATTATAACATCACTTCACCTACTTGCAATTTATTTTGGTACTCCTTATTTCAACTGTAACAAGCTTAGGATTTGTGAATGTTAGCTACCATGCAGTTGCTAGAGCAAGAAATGTTAAGATTTTATGAAGTATAGGTTCTCTACTGTGTTCACCCTCTTGTGCCCTGGCATTATGAAATCCTTTCCTATCTTGAAAACACTTGAAAACAATAAGCAGGCATGACAGGAGCTTTAGGAACTGAATACCATCTTCAGTAGATTAGCTTCATTTTTTTTGCATCTCAAATGTCACATGTGCCTACCTTCAAAGCCCCACACGTGAGAACAGTACAGTATGTAAAGGTTACTATATCAGGTTTGCTCACTGTTTGGCTTCCTAAATTTCTTGATGTTTCCATAACCAATTTTGGTTTAAAATCTTTTGTTCTTCTGAGAAGCAAAAACCTCTGCTGTGAATAGAACACCTTCATTCACAAAAGTCAGAGAGATGCATTCCAACTTCCAACCCACTGGTTCTTGATTTTGATTCAATATGATAACTGCAATCTGAGTTTGTATTTAGATATTCACATCCTATGGTGATGACAGTCAAAGGGGAAAAAGTAAAGCCTAGCAGGCAAAGAAACCTTTATGATTTCACATTAAATTAAGACAAGAGAGGCTATTGGTTAATTAAGTTTCTTTGATAAATGAAGTTGTTTGTATAGGGTAACAGCCTGTAAATACCCAAAATGCTCTTGGACATTTTACAAAGCCTGTTTGTAGACATAATTGTGGATGCTAACAAGAATTTTCTATTCTGTTCTCAATACTTGAGTAAGTTGCATGTAACTGCATTGAGTGCTCCCTTTACATTGTGATGTAATTCCCCCAGTTAATTCGCTATCAAAAAGGGATAAGTGTACCTATCAGTGGTTAGGGATGTTGTATTCCCAGTCCTGAAAATTATACAGACATGTGCCTGGTATCAGTCATGGCAGTGGGGCTATTTGCTGCTTCACAGTTAAGCACAGGCTGAAGTCATGGTCTGAGCAAGAACTCATTACCCTAAAAATGATGTATCAAGAACGTTAATCTTTATCATGATTTATGTTTTAGGCAGCTGAGCTGGTAACCAGTGAGTTCTTTGAACAAGGAGACAGAGAAAGATCTGAACTCAAACTCACCCCTTCAGTAAGTTTTTGTCACTAATCAAAAAGTTACTCACTTGAATAAGGTAAGAAAATATCATTGGGTTCATTCAGAAAAACTAACTATATTTTCTAAGTAAAGAACAATCTTGGAATAAATAAAAGCTACGTCCAATAAGGACGTGGATTTATAGCCATATATAAAAGCTTCCAGTCAACTCAGTCACTTTTGCACTGAGCCCTTTTCCCCATTTTCTGTACCTATTCCCAAGGTTATTCTGACAGTTAATTTTCTGAGCATCAGGTATTGTTTTCAATAAACAAGATTCAAATTCAACACCTGCTACTTATGTAAATCAAAACTGTCACATTTCCTTTATGCTGCAGCTGTCTATCTATATTATTTGATGTATCACATGCTGAAAAGCAATTCTTTTACATCACAATATTATAAAAATCAGATACATTCAGCCTACAAATTTCAAAACAGAATTGAAAATAAACAGTTTACTTTTCATGCCAGACAAAACAGTAGGAAGACTGCTGCAAAGATTGATTATGGTTTACAAAGTGTTCTGGTTGTGAGAATTTGATCACAGCTCCAAAGTGCTGGATGATGTGTCTGTAAAATACTCCAGTGTAATAAAGCATGACAGTTCTGTTCCCTTCTCAATTCAGGCCATTTTTGATCGGAACAGGAAAGATGAACTACCCAGGTTGCAGCTCGAGTGGATTGATAGCATCTGCATGCCACTCTATGAGGTAATTTTTACTTACTTCTCCTGTGGAGTCCAGAGAAGATGGTTCTTGCCTCTCTAGGAAGAAAAGAGCAAGCTTACAGCACAGCCTTTAAGGCTGTTTGAATTCTTTCTTTGACTTTCCCAAAAGGCTGAACGCTATGCAGAGACCTTCAGATACCCTGAAGGTGGTAGTATCTGTGGAAATAATTCCTCTCTAAGTTATAAAAGCTGACAGGGCAACTGTTTATTTTATTATATTTGAGATAAACTGATTCTCGTCATACAATGTGTGGAGTGCTCTGAAGAGAGGTGCCAGAGGGACAGCCTTGTTAGGTCCTGATGTCAAACCTGCTTGAATACGTGTGACCCAAAGTGAAGCTCAAAGCTGAGCCTCTGCACTCCCTTCTGGTTTCATTCCAAACTGTTAAGGGACAGTCTAGGCCAAGCCTTTTAGGTCAGTAACAAATTCGTGGTTTAACCTATGTGCTGTTTACCTTGGAGTTTGCTCTTTTAACCATGCTTTTTCAACACAGACTGTGTGGGTGCTTGGTAGAAGGTGTATAAGCTCTCAAGTACTACTTTATTAAGGCTAGATGACCAGAATAATGTTTCTCACTCTTGGGATTAAAGCAGCTTCAGAATTTGACTTGTGTTACATAAGCATCACCAATGTAACTTTTTCTCTCTTATCTACATGGAAAGCAGAGCTACACAAGCAGGAACATAAATGGAAAATAACACTACAGAAATTTAACCATCAAATAATCATGTCATCCAGTCTTCCTTCTACTCACTGAAACCACACAGACCGCCTTATGCAGAGACTGACAGTTTTGCCACTGATACCTGAGAAAGCATAGGAATAACCTCACTAGGCATTTTTGGGCAATGGCAACAAGTTCTCACTGTTACCACTGCATCCTAAATTGCCTCACATATCCAAGCAAGGAATGGTTCAGCCAAGAGCTGGGAAAGACATACCAGCTTCCACATCAACGTTAAACTCATGAACTTGTGCTTGAATGTAGCTTCCCTACACACAAACGAAAAAGAACTGGCAGTTACTTTCCACTTTATAGACCAGATATGTCACCAATGGCATACGCAGTAAGAAGGACACAGTGTGCTTCCTGTATCCTCCATAGCCTCAGCTGCCACTGTAGCAAGTGATGAAGTGACGCCCAGCTGCAAAGGCAATTCCCATTGTATGGCATGGACAGCATGCGCTTGTGTAGACAGCAAGGTGGGCTACTACTTTGCCAGTAGATCCCGTTCTTTTCTTCAAGCAGTCTTTGCCTTGATGAAATAAATGAAACCTAGGGCTTTTAAACAATTAAGGCAAAGCAAGAACAGAGGAAGAATATACACCTCCATTTTTGTAAAGATCAGGATCATTTTGGATGGGAGAACGGGGATGGAGGCAGCAGGGGAAAACTGACCTTAGATAAAAACTATTTAAAAATAATGTTCATTTCAATATGATAGTTCAAATTGCACTAGAATGCATATTATTCCAGAATTCATGATGGCTTCTGTTATCTAAAAGTGAACCATGAAGCAGGAAGAGCTGATGTTCAGCCCATCCTCTGCATGAGAAGACTACATCTGAGCACTAAAGCTCTGGTTAGTTAGCTCCATCTTAGCAGGAGATCTCTGGGGAATATATTCACATTTGATTTCCCTGCTTTCTGCTGTCTTTGCATCATGCTGTGCAGCTATTAGCCTGCTGCTCAACAACTTAAAAAAAAGAACACCATCAAACCTGGAAGTCATTGCAGCACCAGCCTTAGGGGTAAACAGAAAACTTGATGTCAGAGTATCACACTGCAGGAGATTATTCTCTTCAATGTGGAGCCAAGTTTTAATTTTCATATCTAGCTTAATCAAACCTCAGTACACATATCACATCAGCAGTGTATTCAGGCATTGTAAATCCTCCCTTTAGGGCTGGCTGGCTGAACACTACAACTACCGCCAAGTCCTAGATTTCTTTTTTTTTTTTTTGTCTCTTTCCAAATACATCCTTTAAAATGCTAGCTGTTGTAATGTGTTGTAGGACTGCATGTGGGGAGACAATGAGTTACATCATTACAAATGCAACATAAAGAGGCGGAGGGGCAGATGACAAATTAGTAAAATCTTAGCAGTACTTACAGAGATCACTGGCATAATGCTTATAAAACCCCTATGCTTGAAAGAAACAATTAGCACTCATTTTGATATCAAAATTTACAATATTAAACCATAGAAAATAAAAACAAGGCTTTGCATGTAGTTTTTTCCATGCAGGTGGTTAAAAGTCCTAAATCCATGTGGGCTGATCCTAGCATCCAGAGCCCTGACAGGAGCTCTGTGGAGAATGCGTGCGTCCACACCAGAACACCTCTGCTGCAGCAGAACCCAGTGCTGTGCTCTGTGTTACTTGACACCCACAAAGTAGAGATGGTCCCAGTAACCAGTGCAACCTGGGAACTCTACCATTAAAGTCAGACAGGAGATCAGCAGAGTCACCTGTAATTTTCTTGCTCAAAGTAGTTACCAAGAGTGGGCCATTCTTGGCAGCTGCAGATGTCTGAATGTATGCAATACAGAAGGAACTTCACAGCCCAAGCTTCCAGGAGTGGTCTGACACCACCCCAATGCTGCTGATAATACTATAACAAACCATATCTTCTCTACAGTCCAAGCTTATGAGCTAACCTACATACCAGAGTGCCTATGAGGAATGTTTCATACTTAAATCAGTGTATAAACTTTCCAGAGCTTTATAGCAAGTTATGGTCTTCCTAGACTTATTTTCTTTCTCTGTTCAGAAAAATGCTTTAGGACTGGATCAGTCTTCTGGGGAGATTTACCTTTACCTCCTCCTTATGCATGTGCTCTGCTCTCTGCATTTCCTCAAGGTAGCTCAAGACAACTCACTTTGAGGTTCAGTTCTTCTCCCAAGTAAAGGATAATGAGTCTCCTTTATTGGAGTATGTGTATCACCTCCCTCTGCCTACCTGGCTAGAAGTGTTTTCTGAGTTTGTCCCCTTTTTGTGAGAAGGTTTACAAGTGACAAGAAAATCATCAGGGTCTGTGTACCTTCCATTAGCAATCCTGTTTGACAGCCCCTTGGAATGCTCATCTGACCCAGAAGAAAGAAGGTCAAAGATACACAAAACATGATACATCATAAGCTAATAAGGAACTTGAAGCTGGATATATAATGATAGCTAGATATATATATACATATATGTGCGCACCTATCAGGAATTACACACAGCTAGATTTCCTATATCCAAGTGTCTAAACCCAAAACTTTTTTCTGTTTGCTTTCTAAGCCTAACTCTGTTCTTGCACGGGGCAATCCTTGGCTCTGCTGCCTTGCTCTCTCCCACATCTGCTGCTCAATGTGGGAATCAAGCCACCTCCAATTTCAATATACCTGAGTAATCAAATCCATTTCCTTCACACTGTGAATCAAAGGTTTGTGAAGATAAAAGCTTCCCAATTTTTTATTCATTGCTTTTTATTACACTTGGGACATTACTATTTTATTGAATTTACTTTTTTTTTGTTACTGTAGTGATCACTGATCAGAGTATTTTTATGTGACAGTGGAGTTTTTGCCTTGAGTAGCAGAACAGCCATCCATTTACTCTGAAGCTCTGATTTTAAGGGCTTTAGTTACACTTTACTGCATCACATTTGCTCTTCATTCAAAAATGCCAGCAAGAAAAGTATTCATCAGTAGAGATAAAAAACAAGATTATTAGAATAATAATGTATAAGGAAAAATGAATTTTCTTGGAACTCTAAAGCATTTCAAATCTGTTAATGTAGTTTCAGTATGAAGTAACCATCACCTTTTTTTTTTTGTTGTTAGCATATTCTACAAAGGGGAAGCACATGCAACTAAAGCAGAAAATCTAAGACATCCCACTGAAAATAAAGCACTACACTGACAGCTGTGCTCACCACAGAAAGTATTCCATACCTATTTGGACATACATGGTCCTGTAATAGGAAACAGACTTTTGATCATTAAGACAAATTACCTCTCTAACCCTCCAATAAAGAGATGCTTGGAGTTTCAAGATTAGCAGATTTCTTTCCTGAACTCTCATGGTTTGTGTATTCCTAAAACAGGATCAGTCACAGATTTTTCCCAGCTCAGGTTAGATTTCTCTGTGGGTAGCAGACAGAGTGGGAGAGCAAATATCTTATCCTTTTTAATAATTATTTTTCTCACAAACAACATCAAAGCTTCAGTGATTCACATGAAACAAAAGATGCTAACAGAAGCCCAGCTCTGTTCACAGCATTGTTAGGCAGAGACAGTAACACTATGAATAGCAGGGCCAAAGGCCATGCACTCTGCTTCTGGGCAGATAAATACATAGTCAGGTAGTCAGTGACAATGACAGCAGCTATTTAAATTTAAGGGAGATGTTTTTGTGGAAGATAAAGAAGCTCATGGCTTTTACAACTTATGCGTGCCTGAGATTGCCCTACTCACCTCTACCTTGGTGCTCCATTGAACTACTCCATTTTAGTGCTATTTTCAGTACTATTCAAGCTTTTATTCAGTATTGAAAGCTTTAAACATATAATAGTATCTACAGAAGTGAATTTGCATTACTTCATACAGGATTCTAGGGGGAATCTGGGAAGAGTAGAAACATTATGTTTAGCATAGCAAGTACTTTAAATATTTGAATGGAATGTGGAGGGACAGAGTCTTTCTTTATCGTGTTATTTGACGTACATAGAAACCTAATTGTTCTGTCTACAACCCCAAGATCTCTGATATTGCTGTCTTCCTAGAGAAGATAATGTTTGACCTTGTAATTAAATGTACCCTTAGAGTATGATGATGTAGTTACAAAAGCATCATTTCTGCTTGTAAGCATACATTAAATGCACAAGGTATCATCAATGGTAAAGCCTCTACAAAGTATAGAAAAAATACACAGAAAACTCCAACAATCATGACTACCTCATGCTTTAACTACTCTGGCTTGAGAGTTGACATTAACACTTGGATTGGAAACAAAGCTACGCAGAGTGGGTTGTTCTAGTTTTGGGTTTTTTTCCAAAAGTATATATACTCCAGGTACAATTATAAGGTTGGAGATTAGCCTTTCAATATTCCTTTGCAAAGTGAGAGGAAAAGTTATGGTTCAAGAATCATGCTTACACTGCTATGTCCTGACGCATCCCTTCCTCAATTACCATTTCTGTCCCTTTCCTCATGCCTTCTATTACAATTTTGCATAAGGAAATACTGTATAAGAAATTAAGGGTTTGAACAAAGTCCTGCTTGTCCAGAACAGACTCTATGGGATGTCTCAGTCCTTACTCAGGCAAGAGTCACTGGATGCAACCAAAACAAAGGTTTTTTACTTGAAATGTTTCTGCCCTCACTATACAGTAAGAACTGGAAAAAAAATATATATATTTAATGAGGAAGAGTTTTTCTGTATAAACATTTGGGAAATGGCCTGCTGTACCCACCATTCACCTATACCTGGGACTGTCAGTACAAAAGTCAAAGCGTTGCTGTTCTATTTTAAGCTTGTAACATAAAGTAAAGGTAGCACTAGGCAGCGAGATTTCCACCATGAGCAACGTTCCCTGATATATGCACACAAGTTGTTAAGAAGAGGGTCTTTTGGTGTTTTTTGTTTGGTTTGGTATTGGGTTTTGGTTTGTTTTTTTTTAAAAAAAAAGGAATCAGTACCAAGCTATTTGGAAAAAAAAAATGTTTTCATAGGAAGAAATTTGATCAGCCCTGGGTAATTCTCATTTAAATCAGCTTTTCCTTTGTTGCATGTCGAGGGAAGAGAATAATAACTTTCAACAGACCCTAAGGAATAACATAAAGATGCACACTTTTGGCAGGGCTTATTTCTGACATTTGATTTGGACACAGAGAGTGAGAGATAATACATCTAGGCTTCCTGGGACTGCCTGGCTGACAAGGATTAGTAAGGCAGATAGGCTCTGGATGCAGGATGTGAAACACCATGGACTGAGGCTGCACAGACATTGGCAGATCAAATTAGTCTCACTTTCTGCTGAAATCCAGAGGGTAATATTATCCAAGGAAGAGCAGGTGCAACATATTCTGCTGTGTTTGTAAGAAATTTGCTTTAGAGGAAACTTAATCAGGCCAAATGCCAGTGCTGGGCAGAGCTGGTAGCTAAGGATTATGTTAGGAATAAGGGCTTGTCCCAGAGAAAGGAAATTTTGGCACTGAAGAAGGATCAATCTGTAGCCTTGAAATAGAAACTCGACTAGGATCAGCACTTTAGTGGCCCTGTTACTTTTCTACTAATGATGAATATAAATGAGGCCACCCAGAATGAATTCTCTTGGTCTTTTGGAGAACTCCAATATTATGATTGTATTACAACTTCCAGTAACAGAGTAAGCATCAGCAAATTGTTTTTCTTACCTTGTGCCCTTAACCCAAGAGTTCTGTCTGTTTTTTCTTCCACTGTTTTTGTACTGGTAGGGAGAAAAGGTGGAATAAGAGCTATATGCGGGGCGAGAGGGGTGGAGAATGCTTTTATTTGCAATTCACTTCTAAGTCCATCACTATTTCGCAGTGTAGTATGGGAAGGCATAGCTTTGGTGGCTTCAGAGAAAGGATTTTTGTGTCTGTATCACAAACACCTTTTTACAATGGGCACAAGGGATCCTGAGCCTTTTGTATGTTTGTTTCACAAGAGCAGGGAAGGATTCATTTTACTTTTGGAAATAAATAGAACATTACTTATGCTAGGATTTTTGTAATTTGGTAAGGTTATTGATGAAACATTGTATTGTTAACAACAATTTTAAGAATTTACAAGTTATCTCAAATTGCTTAGAAGAAAAGACAGCAGAAGCAAGTACTTTTTCCCTTCAAACAAGAGCAATTCCAATTTCCTTCCTCAATAGTCATCTTATGCCAAAAAGGTCTCAACTGAAAGGCCAGGTCATCAACAAGATATTTAGGAGAAGACAGAAATAAACCCCAACATTTGCTTTTGACTTTAGTGAAGCTTCAGCCTGATCTGTGAGGAAGTGAATAATTCATAATACTACAGTTTTTGTTGCTGTCTTATTTAGAATTATCTGTCCAACATGTTGTGAAGGACATGCAGTTTTGTATGGAAATGTATATAAAGATATGAGGAAGTAGACTGAAAAGTTGGCAGATAAGGCAGAAGAGACAGCCAATAGAGGGAACTCAAATTGTACATCAAATCTGAAAGAAGATAAATGGATAATTTAACAGCCATTCAGTTTCAAGAAAGACAAAGCGCAAACTACATTGCATCAGAAAAGGACTAGAAATGATGATGGATGAAATGCTTCAAGTAAGTGTTTAACACAACAGAATCACAGTTGCCTGCAGAATTCCCAGCTGAAGGCAAATTCAAAGAACTAAGTAAGGATATGAGACTGATACAGTTTGAAGAGTTTTTCAAAATCCATTTACTAGCAAGGCAGAAGAGATTGATCAGATGCTTGGTTCAAATGTTGAAAGGAAAAAGAATTAGAAACAGTCTGCCTTTTGCATGCTTTAGACCTAGAATCAAAACCATAAACAGTAGAGACAAATAAGATGTTATGAATCAACTCTTTCTCTTCGGAGCAAACCCTTGGTTTTGTGAAATTATTATGAACAGATGAATCATTTACAACTACGGCAACACATCATTTGAGCTCCTTCAGTAGACACCCAGTCCTTCAGTACTACTCTGACTACTTTGACAGCACAGAATGCTTGATACAGGTCAGAGCACATTTGGCTACCAGAAGTGGTGTACATACTTTCCTCCCTAAAGTATCTGGCACATTTTACCAGGGGAGAATATTACTTTATAATCATCCTTCTATAGTATGCACGTTTACTCACAAAGCATTATTTTTGCTAGTGTACCATCACCAGGGAGAATCATAATGCTAATTCATACTGGAAGAGCCAAAAACTGGGGCATGTATTAGAACCCTTCACAACTGACTTCCTTCCACACTGCTAACAATTTGTGTGGAGAAGCTAAAAGAAATCTCCTGTCTTCTATCAGGGAAGTTAGTAGTATATTCATTTCATGTAATTACATTTTTAGGCATCAGAAGAAAATTCTCTGGCAGAAATGCAAAAGAAATGCACTGATGCATTACATACTTAATGATATGGACCCCTCCTCAGTAAACCCTAGGAGAAACAAAGTCTCCTTCAAGTTTGAGGAGATTACAGTAATTCCCCCCCCATTAACTCAGCCTCCTCCCAAATATAATACTTTTTTTTTTCCCGGAACATAATGATTAAATATGGCCTGAATCAGTAGGGCAAATAATTAATTCATATACACAGATAGTCAAAAGTTCATAAAAGTTAATCCCTGTATCTTCTCTCTATCACTTCATGTTCTGTGCTCTACCTATAGAAGGTGGAATTTTAGCAGTCTTTTTTGTTTTAGTACATGGACTTATATACAGAAATACTTTGGGGTTTTCAAAACAACTTCCACCAAGTATTTGTATTATGAAGATCAAATCTGTGGATGACTGCAGTACAGGTTCCCTTTTATCTGAACTAATCTGAAGTTCAAGGACTTTCAGATAGATGGTTCACCTTTGGCCTATGCATTCTCATGTGAAAGCCACTTCAGCAAAACTCAGGAGTCCAATTCAGCTTTGCCGTAACTGGTCACGACTCTCTTGACTTCAGCAATGCTTCATATGCTTACACCAGGTATGAATTTATCCCTGCAGCCTCTCGGTCACTGGTCCTCCCTTCCAACTCAGAAACTGCCTACATAATAAAAGTGATTCATTAGAAACCTCTGGGTTCCAAAGTAGAGTGAACACTGAGACCTATAACTTTTTGATATGTGCTCAGTCATAAAAATGAATTTATATGGTCTTATTCCATAAACTCATTTTAGAAATATTAGACTCGCAACCATACTTCCGTGAGCTGTAATCTTGTCAAAGCTCATAAATTAAGCAAGGTCAGAATTAGTCAATATTTGGATGAGAATATCCAGGGGGAAAAAGCATATATGCTGGAGGTCCACATGGTTAGAGTATACCATGCTTCTTTTTAAAAGGATTTAGTATTAATAGTCTTAGAATACAACAAAACACTATATTTACTTTAGCAGTAGTTTAGACTCTGGCCACACTCTGTGCTGCAACTTGGGTGTTTCCGTTGACACCCTTTCCCAGAGATAAAGGTGATGTAGCAGATTAAATTTTCCCCCCCTCAACCTCCCCCTTCAACCCAGGGGGGATCTACCAACACATGCCTCCACTGACACCCATCACCCTCTCCTTAAAGGGGTTTGTTGCTACTTCCACTATTTCCACATTCCCTGTGTGTTACCTAGCAAAATGTACTTAAGAAATACACTTTTGTACCAAATAAAAAAAAAAAAAAAAAACAAAACGACACTGTCCCCTCCTCACCTTCTCCTTCAAATTGGCTTGTGGTGGTACAAACCCTCTACCTCTGAATAGCTCCTCCTTTCCCCCTTTTGAGGTCTTCCTTCAAGCAGCCCTGCCCCTCTCCCAGGTGCACACAATGTATTGCTGGAGTGCCTTTAACCTTTTCTTGTACTGGGGAATCTTATATGTAAGAGGAGCTATACCTTGTGAGTATAAAGAGCACGGCTGCTATTAAGAAGAGCTTTTACGGTAAAGGGGATAAAATGGGAAAGCTCACCCATCTTGTACCTATTGCTGTGTAGCAAGGCAGCTGCATTGCAGTGGAAGGACCACAAGTTGGCATGGAGGTCCCAGGTGGAGATACAGGTGCTCCCCCAAGCAGGGGGTCCCTCAACCCTAAGCACAGTTGGCTGCCCACCCGTGGTGCTGAGGGGGGACACCCGTGTCAGACAGCTGTTGAAGACCTAGCCTCTTTCTACCAAAGCAAATAATATATTGGGCATTAAGAAGCTGGATACCAAATTAGTCAGACCCCTAGTAATGCTGTTCAAAGGAGGCATGCATCAAAAACAGTGGCAGGGAGGAGCAGTACATCAGGCAGTAAAATGGAAAGTAAAAAGCGCAGCCAGAAGATAGAAAACCCTGAGTAGGCTACAGCCAAATAAACTTAAATAGCTTTGGGAATAAATTTGAGGTTTAATCCGGATCAGGAACAGGTGCTATGAATGTAATTCAGTAAACGGTCGAGAGCCTGCCAGAAGGGAGAGAAATGTGCTGCTTTTGAGATAATTCCCCAGAAGCTTCATAAAAGAAAATTGATTACTGGAGTTTAATAATTAAAACAGGGGCAGATATATAGTAATCAAATGAGTTTTTAATTACATCTCAAGCAGAAATAAAATTCAATTTGTGTACTTTGTATCAAAAAAGTCCTACTGAAATGCTCTGGTAGCTGGAAAAAAATAAAATGAGTTAATTTCTATAGGAATAATGGTAGTTGGTTTAATTAAAAGACTAGACGAGCATGAAGGAGTCCCAAAGTGAAAGGGTACTAAAGTGGTTTAAACATCAAATCAATGTCTGAATAAAGACATTTTATAGACCAAGTTCAAAATCTGCACTGTCAAGTATCCCTAATCTAAATTAATGTGTAGTGAAATAAAGTTTCTTAAAATTACACTATATATTTCGTAAGTACTCCATAGAATTAATTGCTTGTGCTAAGGTAAGAAATGAACATCAAAGACATGGTTTATTCTTCCTTAAATACTCCTTTTAATTTATTTCATCAAAGTTAATGTTATTAGCCATTTTTATTTTTACCGTGTAACCTCTGTTGCACCTGGGTTATTAGACTCTGTAATATGCACTTAGGTATATATTTCCAAGAAATATATGTATTTACTTTTGGATTTAAAATGTGCTTACAGTTTATAGGATACAGTGACTACCATAGAACTCTGTGTGTGTTTCTTGAATCCATTCCCAACCTACTTGGGCTTCTGGTCTGTGCTGTAGTCAATGCAAAGCTAATCAATCTGAGCAGCTCAAGCACTTGCAATCCTCCTGGCACTGCCTGTGCAAGGGCTGTCTCCTACCATAAAAGTGTGGCATATGCCTAGGCCTGTAGGGACAGGAACAGCAGTAGGTTATAGCCAGACCTCTGTGCTTGCTCAGTGGGACTGAAAACATCACAGTCTTGTGGTCAGAGAAAGCACACAAACACAGCCAAAATCTGCACAGCCACACTGAGACAGTCTGCTATCCCTATGAGCTCCTTCTCCTCTACGTTGCCTGTAGCAGGTATAGGTTGCTGGTGTAGTATTTATGATAGGAACATGCTGTCCTGCATTTTGTGCTTACAGATCCCCAGGCTGACAGGGTGTGAGTACAGAATGCAGCCTTTGTGCTTAGAGACATTTGAAATACACTGATTTTTAAACACTGATTTATTTATTTTTTAATCTAAAGTGCATGTTGGAAAAATACTTCACAAGAATTTCTTCAAGATTTAAGAAGTATGAGGCAAGCTTAACTGCCAATGGATGGATACTGGCTTTGCACAGAAAAGATCTGATAAATTGCTGTCAAGAGTTGAGTGCTGTGCTAAAGTTGAGTATCTAATGTGCTAGACACCAAGCTGGCCGTGGTAATGCAGGTGTTAATGATAACAGCAGTGAGCTTTTCAGGTGTTTTACTGCCCCTCCGCTTTGGGCTCTGCCAAATCAGGTTTGAGGAAATAAATGTCTGAAATAAAGAGCCAAAAATGGGGGGCTCTGAGGCACAGTGACGGGAATGTTACAAATTCATGTCCATTCTATCAAATGAGTGACCATCACCAGCAAACAGTGCTATATTGGCAGAGTCTGCAATAAATTCTGCCTCTTACTCTGCATCCAAGGTTGCAAAATTATCTGCCCAGTCTGTGCCATATTCTAAGGAAATAATTTCAGGAGGATGTTCTTTGGGTTCCACTTAAATTAGCTTCTTACTCATGGCATGATTTTTCAGAAGTGCTGAGCATTCATTTTTCCTCATGAATTCAACTGAAATTGCAAGTTTTCAGCACATCTTAAAATCAGGCCATTAACCCTTAATTATCATATAATAGCTCAATTAAAAATCTACCAAGACTTACTTCAGTAGCTAACCAAGCAGCCATGTCTTACAGACTAGCCATAAAAAAATCCAGTTCTGTAGTGGTGTCTGGGCTCAGGGGACCATTTAAAGTGATTGCTGTTAACCCTGCTATTTAAAGCAAATAGTGAAAATGATCAACTGCAAAGGTACCTGCATCCCCTTTCCCTTCTTCTCCTGATATTTTCCTGCACTTTTAGATCAGCTTTTGCTGTCTTTGTTTTGCTTTTGTCTTTGCTTTTATTTCTTTTTTACCTTACACCAACCTTGTATTTCAAATGACAAATACATAGTTTCCATCTATCAGAGAAAGCGTGATACCCAGCTTTCAGCAAAACCTATGCCTTGCTAATCAAAAAGGCTGCAAAATAATAATACTCATCTGGCCTGAAAAGGCACAGTACATGACCACTTGGGGATGTAACCAGTTAACCCTTTCTTCACATCCGGGTGCTGCTGTTAATGAGGTTCTGTCTCTGTAATGTAGGGACAAAACCAAGTGAGGCATTCATGGTCTTTCCACATAAGCATTTGATACTAAAGGAAAAGGTAAAATAAACTAGAAAAGGTGTGTAGGAATTATATCATTTTGAGGATGACTCAAAGCAAGTTGAAACCTCATAAAAGATTTTTACTGGCTTCTGTGACCTTTGGATTGGGTGTGCAGAAGAGATGATTTCATAAAAAGAAAACTTCCTTTTTTTCTTTATTTTGAGCACACAGAAATGGATTTTTTAACAGCTTTGGAAAGCACAGTGCGGTTGTGGTTTACTCATCTATAGGAAATAAGAATCTAGCACTAGGGAGAATCTGATGGGTAGTTCAGCTTTGTCCAATTTGCTATCCAACCAGTTGACCTCCTGCTCACAGATGCCAGCAACCAGATAGCCTCAAGCAGTTGAAGGATGCCTCAGAAGGACTATCTTTAAGGACTACAAGAAAACTAAAGTAGTTGAGTAGCAAACTCTGCCATCTTATGTGGGTTTTTGGACATTTTTGGTGGCTTACTTAAAGCTTCAGTTAAAACAAGTAAGATAAAGAGAACTCATTGGGAATAATAAGCTTTACCTACACTGGAATTTACAGCTAGAGATGAGGAGGTTGGGGGCATGGTGGAGATTAAACTTTTTTCACCCTGTTACTCCCTGAAGCAGCTGAAATATTGTCACTATTTTTTCTCTCAACCTCTTCTTTTTTAAATCTTCTTTCAGTGTCTAGTGAAGCTGAATGTGAAACTGAAGCCTATGTTGGACTCCGTGACAGTAAATAGAGGTAAATGGGAGGAGCTGCACCAAAGACGACTTCCTTCTCAGGTGGCACCCTCATCGTCGTTTTCCTCTAGCTTTAGCATGTCTCTCAAAGACATCAATTAAACCTGCAAATGTCAGTGTCACTTTAGGATAAGAGCTGTCTGAAAGTTTTTCGCAAGCTTAGGCCCACCATTTTTTTAATAAATGCTTTCACAGACATGCTTAACTGATTGGATATTATCTTGATAGCAGCACAGTTTGCTCTTACTGGGAGGTTTAGTGGGACTGAATGGAAGGCCTGCAGTGAGATTGTGCTGGTATTGGAGCGACACGGAAGACTTAGCACAAGAAGCATTCATTCAGCTCCACTACATTTCAACTGCTGCTGTAAAAATCTGTAAAACTGACAACAGACTGAAATATATAAGAACTTACAGCTTAATAAAATTAATAATACAGGGCAGAACTGGGATGCAAGCTGGTCAATTCGTTTGCAAGGAGCTGCAGGAAAACAGAATAGTATGTAATTATATTGTTGTTTTGCATCTCTTCAGTACATGTTGTGAATCAATTATGGATGCTTTTGTGATGCTCCTCTCTCACTCTTCCCTCCTCTTTTATGCCTGAACATTCTGAAAAGCCTGCTTTGTATTCTAAAGAAGTATTTTTTTACAACAAAGCTTCTTAGTGATTCATCTGGGCCTTTAGAATTGCCTACCTTTGCTACATTTAAAAACAAACTTTATTATCTTTAAAAACACCAACCCTCAGAAATTCTTATTAACAATGCAGTAAATTTCTCAGCAAGGGGAAGTTTGCATAAAGGCAAAATACTGCATGGTAATTTTACAGGGGTTTTTTTATTTAAAAAAAAAATGCTCTCTTAATACATTCTTTTTTTTTTAATTACAATGTCCCCTAAAGAAAAGATTAATAGGGTTAAATGAAAAAGGAATATAAATAAAAAGGGAAATCTGTTGCTTTGTGCTTCAGGTTTATATTATATTGAACAGTGGACCATGGATAAGCCTTTCTAGTATAATTTCCAGTTGAAATTAATATTTTTAAATGGTGAAGAGGAAGAATATAATCATACTGGACTGACTACCTCCTACTTCTCTTACAGTTCTTTCAGTACAATTTGAGATGCTATTATTACAGCTAGCACAGCACTAGTCAAGTCACACATGCAGACGTCTATGGTAGAGCTGTTCATAAAAATCTAATCAAACATGATAGGTCACAAAACCAAATGTGTCTCGTTCTGTGTGATGACACCAATATTACCTGAAAGTTGGTCTCTTTCTGTTAGTCCAAAGATCACTAGTGTAGCTGTCGTGGTTTAGGGTCAGGGCAGCCCCTAAGACCCAACAGACACTCTCTATTAACCCCCCTCCCTCCCCAAAGGGGAAGAGAAAAGGAATAAGGGAGAGAG
>JANHFX010023079.1:2930-33461 GCA_027560015.1 Chloroceryle amazona | reverse complement strand
CGGCCCCGGGCCCCCTCCTGCCCCCATCCCCCCTGCCCACCGGCCCCCAAAGGACGAGGGGCATTTGAAAAATAAAAAAAAAAAAAAAAAAAAAAAAAATGCAAATTGTGCTGGAAAATCCTGATAGGAACTGCCGTTCCTAAGCTCCTTTCCCCAGTGAACAGTGCCCGTGAGGGTTTTAGCCTCTTGATGGCAGGGGACAAAGGATGGTTTTCAATAGAGACAAATAAGGGTTGTGGGTAACAAAGAAAAAACAGCTTGAGTTTTTCTTTAAGGAAAGTAGAAAGAATGTGCAAAAAAATAAGAAGGAAATTATGATTGAGCTGGTGCCAAAGGTTGAATGCAATGATGACTGTTACAGGCAAGCACACTTAAGGTGACCCAGTATCTCTCAAGGAGTGGAGTAAAGAGGTAAAAACCAGCACAAATGTTCCTTAAATTTCAGGTTTGTTTATATTTTTATGAGTTCATATTGAGGATCAGACTCCTTGTAGGCACAAGAATAGGATGTGCAAGCACCAAAAATCTCGTAGACTAAGCCAGGACAGTTGGTAGGTAGTCCAAAGTAGGAGACTTCCTTCAAGTGGGCTCCTCAGGGTAAGTGGGGTGATTCCAGCAGAGTCCCACAGAGATGGCAACCTGCATGGATCCTGAAGGTGTCCCTTCTCTGAGTAAGGACTGTATCCCGTAGCTCCTCAGGATTACACTGAGGCGCAGCACAAGGACACCATAAGGAGCAGTACTGAGCTCTCAGCTTTGCTGACAATCCCATAGTGATGTGCATGGACCTCTTGGTTGGGGAGAATTTGAACCCACATCCTCAAGGAATAAAGCAAGTGTGGAAGTCAAGCGCTTGTGGGGTGTTGCCAGCTGCATCCTCCCTAACTACTTAATCTGCCTTGTTTCAGAAGCACGAGTTCTTTGTGGACATGACCTGCGAAGGCTGCTCCAATGCAGTCACCCGTGTCCTGCACAGGCTGGGAGGTGAGTCAGTGCTGGGTGTGGGACAGCCACCTCACCAGAACAACGCCAGCTCCAGGGTGCAATGTCAGTACCCTGGGATCCTCCCTCCTGCAAGAGCAGCGCTGTGGGTAAAAGCTAAAGTGGCTGGTTTGAAAATTCTGCTCCCTGCTCTGTGCCTACTGATTTGTCAGTAATGAGTCACCAGTTGTTTGCAGGACCCTTGGAGAAATGTCACAGGAGAGAGGAGCTGCTGTGGCTGTAGGTGGCTCTGAATCACCAGGGCCTCATCCTGACCCCTCTGGGAACTGCACTAGTTGACCCCTGCTCAGGCTGCCAGAAAGAAGGGCTGTCCTGACAGCTCTTGTTCCCAATGAGGCCCAGAGTATCTGTGGTGCTTCCCCAGATGTGTCACCAGCAGTGACATTGAAGAGCTGCTGAGCAGAGCATTTGGTGGTTACCTGCACAGCTGTTTTTTAATACCACCTGGAATATTATAGCCCATGCCTCCTTTGTGCTGGGATTACCAAGAGAGAAGGATTGACTCACACTCAGTTGTGAGGACCTATCATCCTGCTCCTGTCCTCACTGAGGAAGAAGAGCTTTCAGGCACTAAGGCCTTGCAACTTCTTGCAGACCCATTACCAGGCTGCAGTGATTCCATTTCCTCTGTGTGGTTGTCAGCAACTCCAACACTTTTTGATGCTGGCCTCGTGCAGTGATGTGGCAGAGCTCTCAAAGCCGATACATACCTACAAGTTTTGTGAAAATATGTGGATGGATAGAGACTTCTTCTCTAGTTCTTTCCACTGGGCTGAGAGTGGCTCACTCATTAACCCCTGGGAAATACAAACAGGAAAGTGTCTTTTCCCTCCTCCTTATACCTGTTAGCTGGTACCACCACTGAGGAAGCCTGTCGTGACCCTGTCCTAACCCCTATGCTAACTCCCTCACTAGCGCCTATCCATGCTAAACCACAATGCAGGCTGAGCTGGTTGGAGATTGTAGTAGTTGGTTTAAACTCGGCTCATTCTGGTTACTGTGCGAGTGATATTGTTGATCCAAGGTGGGGCGAGCAGATTAAAGCAGTTGAGAAATTGTGGTACCCAATGCAGATCTATAGAAGATTTAGCTTCCTTTGTACAATTGTTGGCAGGACACCAGATTGGTTTTGCTGGCTGGTGGTGGTATCAGTGTAGCTGGCAGGAGGCACATCTACATTTGACTGATGCCCTGGGGAGCACTAATGTGTGAAGATGAGCTTTCCCCATGCTCACATAATTTGGCTGTTTCTAGCTGTGCAGAATCTTTTTCCTTTCCTTGTAGGTGTTCAGTTTGATATTGACCTTCCCAACAAGAAGGTGTGCATTGACTCTGAGCACAATGTTGACACCCTACTGGAGACCCTAAAGAAGACTGGAAAGAATGCTTCCTACCTTGGGGAGAAGTCCACACAGTAGCCTCACCTGGTGTGAGGAGGTTAGGTATCTACCATGTGTATGAAATGCCGAAGAGAAATATCAGCGCTCCCAGTAAAACAGGATGCTTCCCAGGAAACAAAGTAGGAAAGACCTGCAGGTCCAGCATCAGGAAACCCCTTGTATCAGAGAGGCAGCAGCACATCATATGCCCAGCACCATTTTGGTGTGGGACCCCTAAGCTACTCTGAAAAGCTCATGAGATTCCAACCATGGTTGTAGAGGAGAGGTGGAACACAGCCTCTGTGCCATTCCCAGGTGAACCTAGAGCTTGACAGAGCCTGTCACATACTGAAACAAATCCCAAAGACATTCATCAACTGACCAGAGAGAGTGGTGACACCCCAACAGTACCAGGGAGGGTGATAGCACACAAAAATCCCTGTGGGTATGTGGTCCATAGGGGTTGCTTGTTGGTACAAGGCCCTCCAACATCTGATTCCGTTGATACCACTGTTAATCCTCCATTAAACTCAAGGACAGAAAAAGAGCAGCCCCTGCTACCCTCGTGGACATAAAATGTTGTGTTTCAGAATAGCTCCCAGTGGACACAGCAGCCCCTGGCCAACTGAAAATCTGTCCCAGAGACAATCGGATTGTCGCAGCCTCTTCATTTTCCTACAGTTCAGCACTCTTGAGGACACATACAAAACTCTTTCCTAAATGTGAAATGTCTTGGCAGACAGAGTTCAGTTTCAGTGGAAGAGAGTGAAGTGGGAGGAGAGCACTGCCCATTCACTGCCTCTGCTGGTCTTTAGTGTCCGAGATTATTATATCACATCTCTTAAGAGCTTGTTTCTGTCAATAGAGCTTTCTAATCCAATGACACTGCTTTAGATGGTCTGGTTTTACCATCACAAATACCCAGCACAGATGCACCAAAACCAGTTCATGTTGATTTAATTCCCAGTGAGGAAATCAAATCAGGGATTTACACTGGCAGGAATTAAACTGATAAAAGTTGATCTGATACTGATCTGTGTATGCAACAGATCTGCATTGTTTTAAGAGACTGACTTAACCAACTTAAAATCTCCCAGTTTGTACTGATTGAGTGAGCTCTCAATACTTCTTAGAAATTGTTTAAAATTAGCTTTAATCAAATAACATTGTTAAAATAGAGAGAAAAACATGTCCTGAATTGATTACTTCCTTAAGTGTTTTTCAGCTTGTAGTATTGCCTGCAAGAGCTGTTTTCCACTTGCAGGGACTTGTGGACTATGTCTCAGCTGCCTGAAATTAACCATTACAGCAAAGCCAGTCTCAGTGTGGATATGTCCCTGGCCCTGCCATTCTCACTGCTTCCCCTTTCATTATGTCAAGGCAACTGGGCAGTCAGAACAGTTGGTCAACCTGGCAGAATATTTTGCTTCATGCATTTTTGCTTTTCTGCTAGGTCTTAACTGAAGCTGGTTGACTTATCCAAAGATCATAAGATCTAAAACAAAGGAGAGGGGTGTCTGAACCCCTCTTGTCTTGCTAGTAGTTTGCTTCTAAGTCACTTCATCTCTCATGGAAAAAATAAACCCACTAAATTTAAGTTTTACAGCACATTTCCCTCTGTAGGGGCTATTTTTAGGCATTCATTTATAAAAAGAGGAAGGAAGTTGTAAATCACTGGTGCAGAGCTTAGGTGAATGGCTTTCCTTAGGCTTGTGACCGGCAGAGGGCATTTTTGTATAACGTTATCTCCTCTGCAACTCGGTGTTTTTCTCATTTATTTATTTGTTTGTTTTGCAGGAACTCAAACATGACTTCAAATGGCTTAACTGTTTACGAATCTCCCAATCTGCTCTATCATTTAACCTTTACTGCCCTGCCAGGTGTCAGAAAGCAGCAGGCTGGCAGGAGGAGACAGCTTCACCTTGGGCTCTAAAAGTACAGCAATCTAGAGGAGGTTATCTGCTGTTTGTAGTCACACAGTAAATCAATGTGCTGCTTCTATCTTTCAGTGCATGTCTTTGTGTCTTGTCTTCGTATTGCTTTAAGTGTTTTTTTGTAAAAGAGATGGCTCTTAGGGATGGGGAACTACCCACTACATTCAAGACAGGTTACTCAGGAAATTGCATCTATTTTTAGAAGCTGACTGCAACCTCTGTCTGAGGGACAGAGTCTCAGGAGAGCTGAGCTTGAATGTCAATTAGATTGAGGGACCTCTTTCTATCACAGAACAGACCAACTTTCCATTGGGGATACAAGTTCTGGGAAGAAGGTGCTCTTGCAGCCCCTCTAAGTCAGAGATAACTAAGTGTCCTTTGGAGCTAGTTGGGGCCAAAAGACAGAAGACCACATGTCTACATCTAAACCATACCTAGGGCTAATGTATAGCTGTTGTTCTATCACCCAGTGACCCCTCCCCCAGCTGAGAAGAGGGATCGGGAAAAGGAGAGGAGACCCATGGGTTGAAGTGAGAACAGACCTAATGAAACAGCAAAACCAATATTAATGCTAGTATAAAGTGGACAAAGTTGCACTCACTCAGCCCAGGGAATATACAGCAGTCATCAGGAGTAGCCTGATAAGCAGGGGTAGCAACCCAGAAGAGAAGAAGCAGAAAGATGTACAACCTTCCCCCTTTATATGAGCAAGATGTTTATGGGATGGGATACACCTGTAGCCAGCTGAGGTCAGCTGCCCTGGCTGTCTCCAAACTACTAATGACCTGCAGACTATGTCTGGCCTGGAATTCTGTCCCAGTGAAATCAGGACAGTGGAAGAGATTTCCTGTGCTGATGAGAAATGTAGAAGGGATGGAGGAAGGAGAAGGGTGTGGGAATATCTTCAAGGTCTATTATTTCTCGACCCAGTGACTAGTGTTACAGATTGTATATTGCTTTGCACAGTGCTCATACATTTAATTCAGGTTTTCAGCCCAGTGAAAGGATTGGGTGTGTCTGTCCCAGCCTGCACTCTCATTTCACCTGGGGGATGTCTCACATGACTGCCAATCACATTTGACTTGTTCTGAAGAAAGGAAAACCACCTAAAGTTTCAAGGAAAAAGTTACTCTATAAGTACATTGAGATTACTTTTGACATAGTTGCAATTTATTCTTTCCTAGAATGGTTTAATACTTTGAAGTCCTTCTTTACCATTGATTTAAAGACACCTCTGGGGGTCTTGGGTGACTGACTTTCCCTAGCCCCCATCCCTTGCTGGTCTGAGCTGGTGTTTGCTAATATTAGTTACTATTTATTGCTTTCAGCTTCCTCTCAGATTTGGCCAGTGCACCCACTAGCATCTGTTTGCCCAGTGCCTCAGCTCTGGTGGCAGTGGGCTGGGGTAGGACATGTGCTGTCAGTTTGGTGTGAATCTGGATAGCATGAGGTAGCCTTGGAGCTCACAGTCCTTGTGGCACTTGCTGTCTGCCAATCCGACAGGCAGGACTGGCAGTGCTGTGCCCGCAGAGGACAACTTGTCTGTCTTGCAGTAAACCAGGCTACTTGTCCTTGATGTCTGGGCTGCAGCTTATGCTATCCATGCTCTCCTGGGTGCTCTGCTCCCCTCTCCCCGCTCTGCTGAACCAACTGTTTTGGTTAACGCCTGCTTATCTCCGAGCCAGACAAGGAAGGGTTGCTGCCCACAGCCAGACAGGGTGTTCAGATACCTGTACTTTCAGCAGCCATCTGCAGGGCTGCAGTCTCCCAGGCCTCCCCTCTTCTATTCAGCCTGGGCAGGGATCTGGACACTGCTTTAAGCTCTTGCCTACTGCAAAAATATTTCAGCTTTGGGTAGAAATTGGCTGCAGAGATGAGCTGTGGTCACCCTGAGCTGGCTGCAGAGTGTGGTGGGAATACACACTGCCCAGGGGGGAGAGGAGCAAACCTTCACAAAATGCACCCAGAGCTGGTCTCCATCCATCAATGGAGTGATGTCCGGGCTGGGGACTCTTCCCCTCCTGATACCTTCCCTGCTATTTAAGAAAGGCCTCACCCATCCCTTGCAGCAAGTCATCCTTACATTAGGCTGCTGTGCTCCACCCAGCCATTGCTGTCACAGCCCCTGTAACTTGCCTGTGTGGGCAACAAGGCAGGGGCTGCCCACAGCTGCTTCCCTGAGACGTCCCTGCCACTGACTTCCTGATGGAGATTGCTTATGCAAGGTTTATGGGCTTTATATCTGATGGCTTGTGGTGTTTTATGTCCTGCTCCTCATTCGCTGTTTCAGAGCAGAGGGGACAGAGGGGTGATGAGCCTGCACAGGCCACCTCTGGTGCCATATCCTGAGGATACTGAAGGGAGTGAGGAGTTGGAAAAGCACCAAGGGTTCCTGTGAGCCCTGCCTCAGTCTTCCTTCAGTGGCCTCAGTGGTCAGACTTTCCCATTGCATCCTTCTTCCTTTCCCTGGTCCTGTGGAGAAGGAAAGGGAGTTAATTTTTTTTTTTCTCCAGCCAAGAGGAGGGAAACACTGTGGTGGCTGCTAACCCCAGCACTCCAAGCACATTTAGTGAAAATACTGAAGATCCAAGACAACTATCGAGGCAGGGTTGGAGGATGATGCCAAAGCTGCTACTTGTTTCTCCACCAAAAGCCCAGCAGGACAGCATTACATCTGCCCCATCAGCCTTGGAGACTTATCAGGGGAACAGGGTGTTTCAACTAGACAAGGCAATCTCCAGAATGCTCTCTTTCTTCCTGCTTTCCTTTCCTTCAGATATGATAAGGTGTTTGAGGACGTCTGGTCCTGTCTCCAGGGCAGCGAGCACAGGAGGCTGTGCACCAGCTCTCCTGAAGCAGTGGCTCTGCAGGAGCACAGGGTCCCTCCCAAAAGGCCACCTGTCCCACAAACATGCAAAGAGCGCTGAGTAAAGACACCCTGTGACAATCCTTGCTTTGGTGTATGGGCTGCATTTGGGCTGATTATAGCTGGGCTACGGAAGTGAAGGAAGGGTGGTCATGTCCGAACAGAGCAGCAGACCTGCAGGGTGACTGACATGAAACGCTTATAGAAAAGCTTTGGGAGAAAAACCCACTCCATCATAGAGTCCAAAGGATAAGACAGTCTGTACCTAAACTGACTCTTTGCTCCACCACTGTCCATATTCAAGATTTTAAAAATCTTTGTTCATAATGTTGGACTGAAATTTGCTCCCAGATTGCATGTCATGGACACTCCAACAAGGCTGTATGGTCACTTTCCACAGGAAACAATATGCCAGACACTGAGGTTGTGAGACCATTTTCAGACAAGGAAATGCTCAGTTTGCAATGCAAACAGGAAAGGGTAGCACTTGTCAAGGAGCTTTCCTGTACCACAGACACTCTGGCTCTGCAGGACATCCCAGTGACCTGGGACCTCCTGATGGAGGAGGGACGTGTCAGCCCTGCCAGCTGCAGGATGAGCAGTGGGTGAGGTACAGTTCACTGCATTGCCATCCATGAAGTGTCCATGAAGTGTCCTCCCAGCAGCAGGAGTTCACTTCTGGTTTCTTCACGAGGTTCTCAGCTTAGCTCCAGCTGAACAGCGAGCTCGTGAACTGCCTCTAACTGAGGCGCCACTAAGAACTGGGCAAACCCAGGCAGGAGGTCTTTAGAAGTTCATTTGTTTCTCCTGCCTCAAAATTATCTTTGCTTTCCCCACCCATGGTGTTTCCAACAGAAGGCATTTGCTTTTCTCATCCACCTCATCACACTTGCAGCATTGCCCTTGTAGTGCTGCTGTGCTTCTGGGTGGTATTTTTCACCCAGCGTTACCTTCTCCCACTTTTTAAACCAAAATCTGATTTCAGTGGAAAAGTCTACAGCCTCCAAAGTCTAGTTTTTTATACCCAAAAGAAAAAACTGCCTTGGTTATCCCAGAGCTGCCTTAAGCATCACTGGCTTTTGGGTGCTTTCTAATTACCAGTTTACTCACTGGATGATTTTAGCTAAAGAAGCTGTTGTACTCGGTTGAACCACCCAGTAAATGAGAGAATCTCCAAAATAACACCACAGGCTGCAGAAAGAAGACAAGGGATAGGAGAACCTCCTCAGTGCCTGCAAATGGTGATCCCTGATGGCTTGGAGAGGTAAACTGCTGTGAAATTTCAGGGTGGGAAAGAAGGGTTCAGTTTGCAACAATTTCAGGAATTCCACAGGCGTGTCTGTCTGGGTGTTAAGTCTGTTACACCAAGGATTCATTATCAAAACATGGGGATTTTCCAGTCTTATTCTGCTTTAAAGTATTTGCTGTAAGAAACAACTCTCCTTAGGTTTCCACCTTCACTCACCTGCCTGCTCCCAGCCTGGGCAGGGCAGTAACAGAGCTGGAAGCTGGATGAGCACCATGACCAATGTTTGTTTTGCAAGCAGGACCATTCCCCTGCGGTTTTGGGGTCAATATCTTTAACATTGCCACGACCAGCTGCTCTTTGAGCTAGAGCTGTGCAGCTGGACTTGGAGGTCCCCACTGCACTGGACTGGGTGTTCATAGTAATGAGCATCACCCTAAGTGGTTGTACATCCCTGCCGATGGAGGCCAAGCGTGAACAGGCTGATAACATGGTCCCTTGGAGGATTCAAACCCCCAAAATGACTGGAAAAAGCTTGACGGTCTCTCTGAACTAAATATGCTGGTCTTGCAGCTTTTCAATAAGGTCTACAAAGACTCAATCTTCCTTGTCATGAGGCCACAGCCAGGCTGAGGCCACTCTGTAATGGATGATGTGCTGAGCTGTCCTGATGCTTGCTGCACTGATGTACAGAGCAATGCCAAAGGCCCTTGCTGATTCCCACTCCCCTGTCCATATATGTAGATTCCCAGTGTGGGCAGCTCTCCACATTGCAGCTTCCAAAACACATGGGGACCTGACAGACTCCACCTCCAAGACTGTGGCAGCATGAGTGGAAAAAAACCCCAACCCAACAACAAAACAAACAAACAAAACCCCAGACTTAATTAAGGACTTCAAGAGCAGGAAATGTGCATGAGTGTGCTAGCCAGAGCAAAAATATTTTCTTCTGGAGCTGCTTTCTTCAAGGGTTCAGCAAGGTGATCAGTCTGGGTTAGAAAGTGAGGGTAGCAAACAGCTCCCAGCCCCTGCAGAAGGCAGCAGCCACAGGGCACTGCTGTTCTGTCTCCTTCCCTGGTGCTTCAGCCCTTGACTTTTGCCTCCCACAGTATATATTGAAGCTATTCAACCATTTAGCTAAAAGCACATGTGGAGGGAGAGAAAACAAAGTCAAACAAGAGGGAGAAAGGCAGCTTTTATGATACCTCTGTTTGCAAAAGACAGACCAAGTCCCTTTCAGATGAAGGTGTAGTTTATTGGACTCTGGAGAGCTGAGATTCGCAACCCCAGAGCTGCTGCAGGCACTGGCATTTTGGGGCAGCAACAGGGAACAGGTTGTGAGCCAGCTCTCCTGAGTGAGAAGCTCCTGCAGAGGGATTGTGGGATACAAGGGACATGATACAAGGTCCCTGGCTGCTCTGTGGAGAGCAGGTCTGCTCTGTGACTGTTCTGCTACATGCTCCTGTCCCAGGTTACCTGGAGAGGACAAGGGAAACTGGTCTGCACGGGCAGGAGCCTTCAGCCTGGCCCTTCCTGCTATTGTCCCTCTACTCATCATGCATGTTCCTGAGCACTTCCCAAAGACTGCTGGGTGCAATGTAGCTGGGTTTCCTCTTCACCAGTCCAGGCCAGTGGGTTGCTGTGCTGTCACTGAGACAGGGCACAGACAGAAAAGAGATGCTGCAGCACTTCAGACTTCCCCACAGCTAATATCAAGCTCCCAGGGCAGGACCATCTCTGTCAGCCCACCTGAGACCTACTCACCCATTTTCCACAGATGAATGAGAAAATATTAAAACAACAAACTCAGCTCATTCCCTTGTGAATAAAAGTAGACGCTTAAATGGAGCAGGAATCCACTGTGCTCAGGTACCCTCCTGCACGATTTCAGATGATCAAATTCTCCTGGTCTGAAGCTCCCGCTTGGCCGTGGGCAGAGCTTGGCCCACAGAAGCCAGCGTCAGCATGGAGCACAATGCCCAGCAATCACAACAGGGCCACTGGCTTAATCTGTTGTGCACAGCTTTTAAAAAAACAATTCACACAGTTATTGTCAGGGTTATCCCATTGATTGCATCAGAAGTCTGCATGGTACATGGGGCCGTCTCAAGGGTGGGTAGGGATCAGCTGAGGAGTGCCTGGGGTGCTGCCTGCTCTGGACAGTATTGTAGGGAGCATCCCTGGTGTCCCCAGGGCTGGGTCTCCTGGGCTTGGCAAATGAGCCACAGCACAGGCTTGTTGTAGGTCAACACACTGTTGACCTACAGAGAGAAACTATGATCCTTTGGCTTTTGCCTTGCCTCTGTGCCTCAGCTGAGTTGGTGGGGATTAGTTCTTCATATCACTGCCACAAAGGCATGGGACAAAGAGCTTAGAGTCTCCCTTTGTTGAAGAAAACCCTGATACCAATATTTGCATCTGTATTTCCCTTTATTTTTTCCTCCCACACTTACTCTGCCTCTGACCACTGCTAAATGCTGACAGCAAAGCAGGCCGTTCAGTGGGAATGATCCAATTTCCAGGGCAACCAGGATGGTACTGAGCCCAGAGCATCTTTGACTAACAGTGCTGCTCTTATTTCTCCACAGTTTCCTCACCATTTGCTTTCTTAATTCAGCCTGTCCTTTGCCAAAGGAAGCCAAAAAAAGCAGAGATATGGCACATCCAGAGTCCTCCCCACTGGCTTTACAGCTGCTGGGGGATTTTTAGCTTTCCAGTTTCAGGATCAGCCCTCCAAGCTTGCCCTACCTTGCAATCAAAATATGTCAAAGTACAGTCAAAGCAAGAGCATAGGAAGCCAAGAGGCCAGCTCTGACTCTTCAATGGCTCTATGATGAGCTGTTGCCTTCTCACCAAGGGTCTGTCTGCTGACGACAGGAACATGTGTCTCCAGGTACATGGGGATCTCACCATCCTTTGCCACTAGGACTGGTGACCCAGGGCCACCTCCTCCATGAACCTGCTTGGTGCAGCTGGAACTACAATTCATGGTGTGTCCAGAGGAAACCCAACAAGGTCGGGCCACTGTGCCCTAGCAATCATCTCAAGTAAGCATCTCCAAGCTCCTCCTGCCACTCCCTTGCTTCCTTGCTCCCTGGCACAACCAGTCTGTCCACAATTCCTCTAGTGTGGAGGAGTGGTGGGTGCTCAGCTGCACACCAAGTAGCTCAGCAAAGAGGCTGTGCAAACAAGAATCCAGCAAATCTTCCTTGTGAGCTGCCCAGAGTTCCAACAAACAGCAGGAGCTGCACTTGGGATAGATGCTGGAAGAGACGCTTTGAGGCAGAGGGAGGTGGGCATGAACTAACACCACTCTCTGCCATGGGAAACAATAGACCCAACCCAAAGCAACCCAGTATGGGAGGGTATTAAAATTCTTCCCTAGAGCAGGATATTGCAGAAAACCTCCAGCTGTTGTTTCCAAATTTACAAACCCAACAGAGGAGCTGCCAGTTGCTGCCAGAGAAGACAACTTGTTTGTGTGTGCATAAAAACGAAAGCCAGGCGTTGCTCCCCACGCCTGGCATTGTCTTTCTGGCCCCTGTCTGGGCAGTGGCTCAGCTCTGCAGTGCATGGGAGAGTGGAGAGGGAAAGTATTCTTGTTCCACACTGGAATGGGCCCTCCCAAGTTTGTAGAGTAGAGATTGCTCCTGGTCTGGGTGCAAGTGGCTGGATCCCACTCCCTGACATGTCAGACTGAGACCACACTTCAGATACAGCCTCCAGTAGGTGCAAATGAAGAAACCTCACTCTCTGTTAGTGCCTCCCTCCCTCTTCTTCACAGAGTTTCAGAAAAGTCAGGGGGTAGGATGCACTTTTTGATTCCACTAGAACAGGTTGAACACAGAAGGGAGTGGGACAGCCTCTTCACCCTGCCTTTCCATCCAGAAGCAGCATAGACACCCTCAATTCCACTCACTATTTCTAATTTGTTGGAGGAAAAAAATCATGAATGGCCAGATATTGAGTGACTGATGTCCAGATGCATGTCTGGCAGCGAGGACCTTTGCTGTTAGGGGCTGGACTAGGTGACCTTTAGCTTGGAGGATGCTGAGGAGAGATCTTATCAATGCTTGTAAATATCTAAAGAGTGGGTGTCAGGAAGATGGGGCCTGGCTCTTCTTAATGGTGTCCAGTGACAGGACTAGGGGCAATGGCCATAAACTGGAAAACAGGAGGTTCAACCTCAACCTGAGGAAATACTTCTTCACAGTGAAGGTAGAAGAGCATTGGAACAGGCTACCCAAAGAGGTAGTGGAATCTCTGTCTATGGAGACTTTCAAAGGCCACCTGGACTTGGCCCTGTGCGATCTTCTCTAGGTGATCCTGCTCTGGCAGGGGGGTTGGACTAGGTGATCATTAGAGGTCCCTTCCAACCCCTACTATTCTGCGATTCTGTCCCTTCCAATCCAAACTATTATTCTATGATTCTGTGATTCTTCAGAGTTAACTGGGGTGAGAGAATGGGAGAGGAGCCCGTGGTCACACACAGGAGCCAAGCTTCCTCATTTGCTGCAGGAGTGCCTTTGCTGTCCACAGCTTCATTGACCTCTGTGTGCATTAGAGAAGGAAATAGCTGAACGCCCTTGTGCAGGTATGGTGTGAGTTGCCTGGATCCATCCAGGTAACCAACCATAGTCCCAAAGCACAGTGTGATCTGCCTCCTGTTTTGCAGCTGGGTATCTCCAGAGAGGCCCAGGAAATTCCCTGTGCCATGCCACTCATCAAGAAAGCTGATGTTTCCCTAATTTCCCAGCTGCTGCCTTTTCTCCCCAAAAGAACAACAGAAAAATTCTGGACAGTCATGCCATTAACAATCCGCTCCATTCATCTTGGTAACAAAACCTAGGCAAGCTCACTCCTGTGATATGGCATGATATGAGCAGGCATGTTAGCACAGGAAAGAGAATGAGGAGGGCACCGCTGGGCATGTCTGAATTAAGGGGCTGGGGGCGGGGCGGGGGGGTGATATTGCCAGTGCTTGTGTCTCACCTCTATAATTTTCTGGTTACTTTTTGCAGATACCTGATATGTTTAATGTTCATTAGCAGTCTCAGCATCACACAGGAGGGAGTCCAGGGGCCTCTCCCCAAGTGCTCCCATTTCAGGGAAGAATTTTTTCCACAAATTTTTCCCATAAAAGAGAAGCTTAAGAGAGAAGTTTTCCATATCTGACATTTTTCTAAACTGCTGTTCTGGTCCCTCTATCTCCTTAAACAGCTGCTGATAGCAGACACAGGGCATATATCATGGGGAAAAGCCGACAATTTTACGAGAATGTGCCAAGGGAGGGACCCAGCTCTGGGCCAGGCACAGGATGGAAAGTCACAGCCTCTCTCAGAGCCCTGCACGACCTCACTATTTTGGGGCCGACCACACCCCATCTTGCCCCAAGCCCACAGACATGGTGCAGCATCATCCCCAAGACTTCCCACATCCCAGTTATTCCTGCCCGCAGTGCTGCTTCTGCCCACAGTACGAGCTCCTGCCTAACCCTGGCCAAACTTGATGGTGGTTTTTGAAGGGAAGTAAACAAGTTTCAAGGCTAAATTGAGAACCCCAGGACTCATCACACTGCAACAATGATGGACAAGGTATTCTCTGTATATGCCTTCACATGGCAGCTGTATTTTCATCCAGCCAAAGGGGTTGTGTCCTCCTGGTTTTCTATTACCCTCTGATCAATGAAATCCTATCAAACTCCATAAAGATGAAGCAAATGATCCCTTCACTGACTGGCCCTTCTGCAAGGAGCAGAATAATTTTGCATGGCCATAAAGATCTGAATTGCTCAAGGTAGAAAGATTTTAAGGGACCTGAACTCCCCAGGGTAAAATCCAGGCTGAGCAGGGGAGTTTATAAGGGCTCAGAAGTGCACTTGGAGATGATTTGGAGAAAGCCAGTAAGTAGACATGGCTGGGAGATCAGTCGTTTTGCTGTTGGTGTTGGCCTGGAGTGGCTGTGTTTGCAAATCACAGCATCATGAGATGCTAAAATCCTTGAGCAGCTGTCAGTACTGTCCCTACCAGCTCAACCTACCCTACTCCAACAACCCTTCACACAGCTGCTTCATGGCAAGGAACCTCTGTCTCCCAAGATATCTTGCTCCAAAGCCTTACTGCCAAAAAACATTTCCTACTGCCTCCCCTAGATCTTCTTTGATTGCTTCTAAGCCTAACCAGGACTGGCTTTTTCCTCTGTACAGGATTCTCCCAAATACATGTTGCCAAAATCAACCCCATTTTGTCACCTTTAAGGGACACCCTGTTTATGGACTTTCCTGCATCCAGCAGCCTGGCTTGTTTGTCTGGTACATCTCAAGCTGGGGCTTGTTCTGAAGTGGGTTCAGCTCAAGCAGAAAGTGTCATAGCAATAGCAAGAAAAATGTGGATACTCAGGGTGGATACGTGCAGGCTCAGACAGGAGTGGTCTTAGCACCCCAGGCACCCCCCCACTGCTCCCTGCCCCCTGTGCTGGGATGCAGCTGCAGCTCCAGGGTGGGCCAATTCCCATCTAGAGATGCTGGAACTGTTTGTCCGTGAACGGTTCTAGAGGGGACATGGCCTCTTGGGATCTCTTCGTATGGTGCAAAGCCGTGATTTTTGGCTCATGCAACAGCAGGATGGCTGGGGCTGTGCAGCTGGCAGGGGATGGGGACGATGCTGGGAGCACCAAGCCAAACACAGATTGACTTACTGTGGAGCAGGGCTGGCCAGGAAGGACGATATTTTGATAGGGTTTTTCCAGCACTGTTGGTTAGTAGGAGGACAATAAAGTCCTGTTCCTCAGCCTCCACAGGGAACTGCTAAACTTTCCAGACTTTAATTTAAGAAGCGGCTCAGCCTTCTTGTTGCTGGCATGTCTTGCCCTCCCCAAGACCATCTTTCCCTGTACGTCTATACTTCCAGTAGTGCACAATCCTGGAGCCATCATTTAAAGCTCATGTTCCCAGGTGCCATGATCTTGAAGACATAAAATTATGCTGGGAACAACACTGAACCCTGCTGCCTGCTTTTTATCAGCCGTGATCCTGAACACTGTCATCTCTGCCCCTTCCCCATTCAGCCCCACTGGACACTCCCCAGTCTGCTCACTGCATTGCACCCCTGCCTTTGGAGACATCTAAATGGGCTCCCAGCAAATCACCAAGTGGCTCCCATCAAAGACATGGCCCAGGAAGAACGCCGCTTTCACTCCCAAAATGTAAAGTTGTGGGCTGATTAAACTAAATTAAAAGAGATTTGGTTATCAGTAATTGTGGAGTATGTAGCCAGCTCATCTGAGGATGAAGCTTTTATAAGAGGACCTCATGCTTATGATCAAAAAAATCAGAGGCAGCTGTCCGTAGAGAGCCCTGTGAACCCTGGCATTTGCCTTTAGAGTCTTTTTTCTCTCCCATGGTTATTGCCACTGTTTTCCAAGGTTTGGATGTCCTGAAACTGGCACAGCTTCACCTGGGTAGTCCCATCAAAGCTGCCTTTTAGGAGACACTTTTAGGCTATGTTTATCCATGCAAAAGAGCTGCCACTGCAGCCCAGGAGCTTCCCTCTCCCCACGTGTCCCAGGGGCTTGAAGGTATTGAAGGTATGTTTATTTACTTGAAGGTATATTTATTTACTTAAGCAGCTCTATTCATAACCTTCAAAAGCTGCCAAGCCACATCCGTTAGGGCCAAGAGTGCATCTTAGGTAAACACCTAAGGAGCAAGGTGGGACTGCCTGGAGTTTGCTGCACTTCTCCCTTGGAAGCTTTATTCCATCTTCTGCAAGTCATAGGCATCTCTCCTATGCAAGGTCCCAAGCAAAAGGGAAGCTGTGCTGAGACACCAGACTGTAATTCAGGCACAGAACATACCCTTGTTCAGGATGAATAGAGAACACCCCGTTGCAGCAAAGGAGAAATCCTTTTAGGAAAGGCAATGTGGTCCTTCGGATATTGGAGGTATTGGACTGGGACCAAGCTCAGCCAGGCTGGATATGCCTAGACTGCACATTTAAGCTTCAAAGTGGCTGGTGACCTGTCCTATTTTCTGGTGCCTGGTGTGATGGCTGCAGGCAGTGCTATGGAGACTCTGCTGCAGGGATGCAATGAAGGGCTATAGCCAGAGGGGTTATATTGACCACCCACTCTGGGTGTAGCTGGGGGCAGGCCCAGATGCCATGTGCAGACATGCCCAGGCATCCAGTACAGTGTAGCAGTAGCTGTGGCACACAGAGCTCCCTACCTGAACCAGATCTGAGGAAGCTGACAGACTTTTTTTCCCCTTCTTTGGGCTTAGATTGGTTTCAGGGAGGACAGATAGGCTTCTCCCAAGCCTGATGCCCCACATATTTCCAAGTGAGTGAGATGATCATTGCAAGGATAGCTTGAAAGAGATGGGGAAGAGAGCTCTCCCATGGGGCATGAGAAGTGCCTTCTGCCAGAGATCTCGAGGGACAGCTGTGAGAGCCCACTCACACCATGGAAAGAACAAGCCATCTCTCAGCAAGCACATTCTGCTCTACATCCTGCTCTCAGGTCATGACTCACCACAGAGCCATGCACAGCTGGATTTCCACCCCATGCCCTGCAGGCCTCTGCTGTACAGCTGAAATTGCAATGGCATCCACTGCTCTTTCTCCCTCTCCTTCTGACAGAGCCAGCTCTCTGTCTGCCTGCATCACTCCATTGAACCAGCTCACTCACAGTCCATCTACAGAGCACTGAGGCTCCGGCTCTACCAGTCTAGGCATTGGAAGACACTTTGGCTGGGTGTCAGTCCACTGATGAGGCATCAGCCCTACTGCTGAGCATGGATGGACAGCCACATCCCACTGTAGAGAAGTGCCTGCTCCGTGTAGGACAAAGACAGCCATCTTCAGGGAAGTTCCCAGGACACTGTGGGTTCATCCTGTCCAGTTGGTGCTTCCAATGGACCTGCAGCTGCTTAGTGCAAGTGTAGAGAGAGCAGCCTTTCTGCCTCTGATCTGCTTCTGTAATGGAATAAAACAGGAATGCCCCTACAGGACCTGTTCACACAGTCCCAGGTAGAAGGAGAGCTGGGACATTGCTGGATTGGGATAAGCAGATTCCTGTTTGCTCTGCACTTACTCATTTCACTCCTTTTCCTGATTTATGTGCTGAGTTCCCACACCAGGACCACTGCCTTTCTCCACACTGCCCTGCACCAGTGAGGAGTTCAGCCTCCAGCCACACACCCAGTGAGGAAGACTTAGTAAATGACATTCCCGCAGTGGTTCCAGGGCATCCTGTTTATTTCTATGCATATTGGGTTCATTGTTTTGCAGCAGCATCCACCAGAAACTAATGCAGAAAAATCTTCTCCAGAGAAACTCTAATATCAGAGAATCTCTCCTAGAACAGAGAGAAGGAAAGGCTCCTTAGGTTGACAGACTTTTAAGTAGAAGATGTCAGGATTATTAATCCACACTTGTATCATTTCCACCAAGCTACGCACTTGTGTCTCTCTCCTTCTCTTGCAGCAGAATTGTTTTCCTCTTGGAGACCATCAGGGTTTTCTCAACTGCTCCAGCCCAGATCTTCCTGACCTGGCTTAAAATGGGATGAAGAAATTTGGATTTTGAACTGGGGTTAGCTGGAGTTCAAGCCTCAGCCCTGACAACCTATTGGCTTTGCTGTAAACTTAGCTCAAGCCTTGGAGGGTCTTGTCCTGTTTGCTGTTTCCATATGAGTTTGTGTGGTCACTTCAGATGGGAGTGGGTGCTGGGAGCCCTGGTGTGCATCAGCTGTACCCAAACCACCCCGCTGGCATGTGGTTGGAGAGCTCAAGTTGGACCTGAAAAGCTGACAGCACTTTGAGGGCTACCAGGGCTGACAAGGCCCCCAGGCAATCTCCTGCCCATCCAGTGCCCCAGATGCCATAAGATGATCTTCTAAGCATGTGTGAGGTCCAGTTTTCCTCCTGGCAGCCTGACATAAAAATCTCCTCTTGTCAAGTCCCCTAAGCATTGTAAGTGTGGAGAGGACTTTTCAGGACTTCTTTTGCAAGCTCCCAGTCATTTCTGGAGCTTCTTATAGCTGCTGAGATTAAAGAGTCAGCCAGTTGCTCCAGGATTTTGTTTCCCTCTCCATGCAATCCCCCTCCATCCCACCGCTGACAACACACACCCAGAGATGGCAGCATGCCCCTTACAAGAAACAGGACCTGCCTGTCCTCACCATGTGCACGGAGGATCATGAGGACCCCTCATTCCCACCAACCCAGGGCTCACTGCCATGAGCTAGGGGGTATTTCTAGCTGTGACTGCATCCCAGGGTGCTTTTTACTTTTGCTCAAAACCAGGGTTTAAACTGCCACGTATATAAAAAAAATCCCTGTTATAATTATCTTTCTGACACTGTCATTTGTCTAAGCCCTTAGAATAGGGTTTAGCTTCAGGCTACAGTGAAGAGCATTGAGCAATTGCCACGTTGTCAGAAAAGATGTGGTTTCTTTTTTTTTTTTCCTCCCTAAAATTTTTTCCAGATGTCTTTTCTTTTTTTTTTTTTTTTCCTTAGGAGAAGTACCAGCAGCTGTATGTTGTCAATGTGAGCCATGACTAATCCAGCACAGAGAGTGTTCAACAAGAAAATTCTACTCCCAACTCCTCAGGGTGTGAATTAAGCAAATGAAACTTTGGCTTAGGGACATCTGACCTCTGGAACCAAACTGAACGTACAAGTGGCACTGAGCATGTAGCAGCTTTGGACACTTGTGGTGAAAGGAGAAGATGCTCCAGACACCACAAGTGATTAGCTGTGTTAGAAGGACCCGTGAGGTCTTTGATACTGTCACAAAGCTGGCCTCACATGGAGCTGAGAGGGTCATATGGGTTTTTTTAAGGATGTCTCTTGAATGATACCAACATACACATATCAGCACCCAGGGATGGCTTTTGGGTGGTGTGTAGCCAAGTAAAGAAATGGGTGAAGAGTTTCTTCTCTTGTTCTTTTCCACCAGCCTCCTGGGCTGCCTGATCACAGAGATCAACCATCTCACTGGGAAGTGATAATGGTTTCCTACAGTCCCCTCCCCTATTTTTTCCCTCCACTTTCTCTTTTTATTTTTTGTTTCTTGTTGGCCATATGGATGTTTAGTCTCACATTTGTTTCTTTCACATTTAGCAGAAGTGCTGTGAGGATGGACAAGGACTGAGCTGACAAAAAATTGCAAACCATGAAGTAACAGGACAACCCTGTATATCATGGAGACATTCTTCAAGGATGACCAAATCCCAGTAATTTGACAGCCTCTCTTTCTGGCTGCTGGTTTTCCTTTGGAGCACAGTGCTATGGCCATGATGGTACATAAAAGCATGCTGTCTGCTTCTGCCAGGGGAACAGATGAATCTTAAAGCCTCTCAGTCATGGTGAGATGAAAGGGGTGAGGAGCTGGGTTTTCACTTGAGCATAGAGAGGAACAGATGGGAAAAGTCAACTCCAAACAGTTTTGCTATCTGTCTGCCTCTGGCTGGGCAGCTGCTCCAGCTGAATTATGATCTGTAAGGTCAAACATTTAGTGATGTCTGCAGAGACCATTGGATTCAATTGTTCAGCAATTTTGCCTGTGGGGTTTGCTCAGTAAGTCCGTATCTGCTGGAACATAACCACAGTACAGAGACCAATCTGCTGAGGGTCACATCTCCCAGCTCAGCCTTTCTCAGCCTCCTTGGAGAATATTTCAGACATATCATAACTCTCCACATTCTCTGGATCATTCTTTCCTCTCTAAGGAAGGCAGTCGCAGATGGCAGCAGTGTTAGGAGAAAGGATAATGGAGCAAGGACTCTCCTGCCTCTCTTTGCATCCCCCTGAGGATGTGAAACACCAGCTCAGGGACTGAATTATACCGGCATTGAAATGACAGCGTTTAACATTTTATTTGCAGGAGGCCAAGGTCCTAGGAGCTGCACAAACCAAACAGATGGCATTCCTCCCTGCTTCCCCCATGCTGTTAGTCCGAGAGAGACAGAGAACCGACGAACTTGCTGCAGCAGTGCAAGCAGCTGCTTTGACAACGAATCTGCTGGGAAGGGTGTGCTGGGGGCTGACCTGGCATTGCAAGAGACCTTCTCGATTTCCAGCCCTACTTGATTTCTCTGGTCTATCCCTTAAACCCAATCTGTGCCTCAGCCGGTCGGACTGCCCACTGGGGAGAGAGGGAGAGGAAGAGACAGATTTGGAAAGATAGCGAGGAGGAGGAGAGGCAGCGGGAAACCCAGCCCACCCTTTGGCTTCCTCCTGCCTCCTTCTAAAACCTGCAGATTCCTACAGCCCGTCCAAGCGCCTGAAGTTTCCTCAGCCCTACTGTCGGGACTGCGAGGTATGGACCGAGAGCTTCGCGTTTGCATTTGCTGGGCTATTTCTCCCGGCGTGGGGTTCCCAATAGCACCACTCGGGGGGGGAGGGTGGGGGGCATGGATGACTTTAGAGATGCCTCCTGACTTTTTCTCTTCTTTGCAGCATCTCTGCTTCTAAACTGTGGCTGTATTTCACTGACAGATTACTATCACTTAACACTTCGGCGGCATCAGACTGTAAAAGATTTAACCTGTCCTAATTTTTCTCTTTCCTTCCTTTCTTCCCGCTGTGTTTGCAGTTGTGGGATATTTAGTTAGTGAGATGGGTGAAACCAGCGTCTGGGAACATCAAGCCAACCTGCAGAACAAATCAGATCTAGTTACAAACTAGTCCCAGTGACCCCCAGCCTGAGGTGATTAGGCAGGTGATGTTTTACTCACCAGAGTATCTAGAAGAACAAAAGAGCTGTCGACTTAATCTCAGCGTTTCTGTTTTGTTTGTGGGTTGGTTTGTCTTGTTTTGAGTTGGTTTTGTGTGTAGTTTGGGGGTTGTTTGGTTGTTGGGTTTTTTTTTGGTTGGATGGGGTTTTTTTGGCACAGCTGCTCTTATTTCTCAATTTTTTTTAAAAAAAAAAATAAAAATAAAAGACACTCGGCTTTTTGTTCCAAGCAGACTTTGAAACCATTCAAGTCCTGTTGCCCTGGTTTGCTTAACGCCAGCTGATTAACTGTTAGTGAGACAGAGGTTGCAGAAGAGGAACAAAGCTCTTTTGGGGCTATTTTTAAAAAAAAACTTTTAAGAATTTAGGCTTAGTCAGGTAGAATTTTAGGTCCACGCAGAAAGGCCGAGGTCTTGTTTCCTTTAAAGGCAGCTGCTGTCCTTCCCGTCCCGGTGATCGGGACGTGCGTGGCAGGCTAACTCCGCTCTTTGTGTCCCTCCCCTAAGAAAGCTCATTTCTGTTGCATCCAGACATGAAAAGGAAACTTAACAGGATGAGGGCCGAGTTTCCACCCAAACCGAGAGGTAACAGTTTTAGGTTGGAGTGAAACTGGGGAGCACTGGGAAGGTCGCCAGTACTCCTAACCCTCCGTTATCACTAGCTTGAAACAACCCAAAACCAAAAAGGACAAAAACTGCAGCCATTTGTTCGGTCGATCAGGCGAGTTTTAAGTGGAAATAAAAGGCTGTCGCATTCTGCGCAGCAGTTAAAGCCAAGCTATTGTCTACCGCATAGGCAGGAGCAGGGATGCGGGCGGTATTGGGAGGGGGAAGAGCAGAAATAAACTTTTCAAACTTTTTTCAAGCCCCTCCTTTCACAACTCTCTGCTCTTCCATGACTCAGCCCCAGAGGAATGTCGGCTCCCATGGAAACCCTTTCTGGGTCCTCTGGTCGGAGGGATGTCGGGGCTGTTATCGCTGGAGCGGCTGTGGCAGGGCGAGTCCAGGGCAAGCTTTGAAGATAGTTTGCATTTTTTCAGGATATTCAGTGGACAGTTTTGTCTCTCCCTGCTTAGTGGAGCTGTGTGGGCTAAGATCGCTGTGTCCCCCAGGAGCCAGAGGGACCACTGGCACCTGGCACAGAAGCATCCAGGCTGCTTTTGGCATTGCCCTGTATCCAGTCCAAAAAAAAAACCAAACCTCAGGCAGCATAGCAAAATGCCATATGGCCTGTCCTTCCAACTCAGCTCTGCAAAGGGCTTATTGGTGAACTGCTGCTTGCAGCCAAGGTCCCATCCAAGACACTCACTTTTCTTGGTACTAATTTTATTGCTTCCCATTATGGATGCAATTTGCAACCTATGACAGCTTGAAGTCAGCACACAACTGTAATGGTGTACAGGCTTTTGCTCTACTTTGATAAGCCGTGTAAGATCTGGAGCATTTCTAGATGCAATCAGAGCTGCTCAACTCCCTGCAAGGGGAATGGATTAACACAGTGCTGTGGTGTAGACCTGTCTTTAGTGACCCTTCATGGACAGATGTGGTAGGTAGATTTTTTTTTTTTTCCATGTTTTGCTCGGAGTGTGTGTGTGCATGAGCTAAAGGGAATTTCACTTCCATCTAAACCTAGCTTGGTTTTCTGAACCTGTGAGCTGCATGCAAGGGGACAGTGCAGGTGGCATAAGTCAGGCTGGCTTCTGCCCAGTCCTCTGCTCCAACCCTGCTCCCCGGGGATCCAGTGCAGCTGCAGCACATCTGGGTGAGCCAGCACCCCTGTCAGCATGGCTCAGACATGCAGGGACCTGTTCAGCAGGGAGCTTTATGGCAACTCACGCAAGCAACTCTGATTTTAAATCAGGTTTTAGCCTGGGAGTGGCTGACTGAGTAAAGCTCAGAGGGTCTTGCTTTCATAGGGAGGCCAGGGCCAGACAGCAGGGTCACAGCCTTTGCCTTGTGTCTCTGTGGTGGCCACACTTGGTCACTCATCTACATCTTGACAATTATGGCCCACAGTGGGCTTTGTAGCAGAAACTGTTTTGGCCAGTCCTGCCTTTACATTGAGTCTGAGGTGCTGGGGCATGTCAGACGATGCAGACCCTTGGAAGAGCAAGGAGAAAGTGGAGAGTGGGTGCAGCAGATCCTGCCACTTGGGCTGGCTGCCTCCTGTGGCCTGTCTGGCACAGAGATGGAGGACTGACACGGGAGGGCTTCTGCCCAACAATTACTCGCCGTTGCTCTCTGCTGCTTACAATAGGAGGTAGCATCAGGGTCCCTCACCCTGATTATCAGTGGAGGCAGCTGGGATTGTCCCAGTGGCCTCAGGGAGGAGCTGTCAAAGTACCAAGCAGAGACTCCTCCCAACGCTAACGTGGCATCCTGAAGGGCTTATGCAACCCTAGCCAGGGCCAGTGCCACATGGGCCAACCTCCACCATCCACAGAGCCTCCTCCAGAGGCTGCACCTGCCTGGTCCTTGTCCTCCCCCATCCTGCAACAGTCTCCAGACTGGACAGGAGAAGACAAGAGGGACCAGCAGAACCCGGTGGCACAGACCCTGCAGTGATGCATGGATAAGAGTATATTCCCCAGCAGGAGAAGCTTATGATGGTGCTACAAGACTGGGAGCAGGGTGCTAAAGAGTTTGCCAAGTAGCCTGCTTTGACTTTTTGGAGGTGCTGAGGGTCAGTCTCAGACTTTGCTACACCCCATGGCTCTCTTGTTAGGAACATGTCTGCAAAATGTAACAAGCAGCTGGTGCTAAGGGACAGCTTAGGCCATACTAGAAAGGTGAACCAGTGAGAGGGGTTTATGGGAGCCACAAGACCGTTTACACAGTGAGTGTGGCCTGAAGTCCCCACTTAGGATGCAAGTGGGGTAAAGCATTACAAAGGCAGTGGAGGCCGTGGGTCCTGCAGCACATGGGTGCCGGGCTGTCTTCTCCACCAGGCCTGAGGAGGAGGTGGTGCCTGCAAAGGCTTCTCTATGTTATATTCAGCAGCCTTCACTGTGCTGATTTACAGTGTCTTGTAAAGTGCCTTCTGGTGATGCCTTTAGGATACAGAAAGGTAGAAGTCTCTGATTGCTATCCCAGTCTTATTCTCTACTGTCCAAAACAATGCCATGCTGCAACCCATTGCTCTGCCCCTTACGCTGCCATCTGCAGGGCTCTTGCAGAGCACTGACAGGTACTCCCAATGCAGGGAATTCCCATCACAGGGATCCCACTAAGCCCCTCTAGCTGTGGGATGGATGCTGAGCTCATGCTATGACCCAGCTGCCAGCTCCAAAGAGCAATCTCTTGGACAGCAGGACTATGGTAGGTCCACAAGAAGAGAGACTTGCACCTTAGGCCAGGCTCTTCTGCCAGAGCAGCAATGTTCGCAGGGCTCTTTAGCCACTATTCAGGACTTTGGACCACTAGGTATTCAGGAAAGACCATGCCTCTGCAAAACAGATGCTGCAATATCCTCTGTGCATAGGCTCTGCCTCCAGGAGGATGTTTTTCAAATAAACTTGTTTTCCCATCTCTGGTGTGAGACAGCTCTGCACAGCTTGTTTGCTCAGACTCTTTAGTGCTCCTTATTTCTCCAAACACAACACTGGCAGCTCTCACTGTCTGCTGGCTCCTAGCAAGCATGTAATTCCCTGGCCCCAGCTTACTGCATACCCAGACTTTGAAATTCAGGGGGTCTGGGGTGCTTGGAAAAATGATGTGAGATTGTCTTGGTCTGAAGTTGGGTTTTCTTAATACCAGCTTCCATATGTACATACACTGCCTTCTCCTCCAGGCTGGGCACTGCAATGTTTCTGCCCAATGAGCACCAATGAACCTCGGAGCATCTTCCAAAGCAAATAAGCACCTAGGGAGAAGCCCAGGAGGAGCCTTTACAAGCCAGGGAATGGCAGCAAGAGAGGAAATGGCTAGATTCACCAGTATTTTTCCATACACACCGCAAACCAGCCCTCCAGAAATTAAGAACCAGTGATGTCTCCCAGCAGATGCCGAGAGAGTGCTCTCAGAAGCCTCCAGAACAAATAAAGGCGAGGGGGAGGGAAAGCATGTACCAAGTAGGAGAGGAGGGAGCTGCTCAGCTGCAGCCTTGCCAGAACAAACGGACTTATCCACCCCACTTCATAGCCCCTTTCCTCATAGTTCCTCCATCCCACCATAGCAGCCATCCTCGCCACAGTGTGCTCCCAGCCCCCTGACGTCCCTGGGAAGCTGCTTTCCATGCCCTGACCCATATTTTGCATGGGCACCCTGCCAGGGCTGGGTGAGGCACTGAAATTGGAAGGATTTCAGCCTCTGCATGATCAAACCTTACTAAATGGGGAAGTCCAGCTCAGCCCAGCTGGTCTGGTGCCCTGGCAGCACAGTATTGCATGGTTTAATACCCAGAGAGCTGTCATGCACAGGGAGGAAGAGAAAGGATGCACCATCATGTCACATATCCACCCATCCAGAAGAAGGCACCTTGTCCAACACTTTGCATCCCAGCAAAGCCATTGTCCAAGGGAGCTGGTGGGCTGTGATGTCCTGGCCTTGCAGGTGGAGAGGAGGAGGGTGAGAGGAACAGAGTCAGCGGAAGCCTTGGCAGGGGAACAAGTCCCCTCCCTGGCAGGAGACAAATCAGGGGGTGTTTCACTTTTCCAGAGGGCAGACCTCACTCTCAGGAGTGGGATGCCACCAGCATACTAAGCAGCCAGATGAGCTCCTCTCTGCCCTCACACAGAGGGGTTCAGTCCTGTCAAACAGGAACAAGGGGGAACAAGGACAGGGCAATTTCACCAGCTGCACTCTCCTGGCTCGCATCGCAGCCAGTGTTAGCTGCTTTGCCTGGGTCACTCATCCTACAGAGTCCCTGCAACAAACAGCTCAGACTGGGTGGGTGCAAATGTATCATCCTCCTGGAGCTCATCTCGCAGAAGGACACAACCCAAAAGTGTCTTGGATCCCTCAAACATAGTTTAAGGACCCTCAGGTCTGAGCAGGAAAGGTAAAAACTATAGTAGACACCACAGCATTTGGGGGTACTAGGGATAGGGTCCTTGATACCCGTAAAGATGTCTGTGTTCATGTGGGAAAGGGTCTTCTAAAGGATTTAATTCACAAATACCCCATCTCACCATCGCTCTCATCTCTTTCCTTTCTCCACTTTCATTTTTCCTCTGATTGACAAAGTGGTAGAGTTTCTTTGCTTATACCTGGGGCTCATATCAGGGGGTTTAAACATGAAAAATGGTGGGGTTTTTTGGTCTAAAGAACTCCTACAATGGAAAGGGGAACTGCCATTTTGACTGCATTTTTTTCTAAAGGCATCCAGGAAAGAACAGAAATCTAAACTCCCAACATCCTACTTTGCAATATCAAAAGAATTTGTCCTGGAAGCATGATTTGGCTTAAGGTTTTGGCTAGAAAAACCATCATGTGGGTCTATAATATTGAACAGATGAGGCAGGAAACAAAGAGAACATCCTTTTCTAGATGTCTGACTGCCAGCCGTGAGCTCAACCTGGAGCTGAGCAGCACATACTGGCCTCCTGCCTCATTCCTCCTTCTCTCTTTTATTCAGGGCTTGCTGAAAGATGAGGGCCTTGATTTTTTTCCTTCTCTGCCTGGCAGGCAAAGCCCTGACAGCTCCGGTAAGTACAGGAGACAACAGAGCCTCTCTGCTGTTGGAGTTGTCCATCTGATGTATCAGATTGGAATTTTCTTTTATAACAAATGAAACCCTGAGGGATGAGGGGAAGCAGGGGAAGAGGAAACTCAAGGGTGGCCCTACCACCTGTCCCAGTGGGTCAACCCCTTGGCACTGTCCTCCTCATGGACCCCAGCTCATGGTCCTTTTTCCCCACAGCAGGAAGCTCTGCCCGATGAGATTGAGGTAATTGAAGATCCCACCACAGAGGTAGGTGACTCTGCTCTTCCTCATCACCCATCCCTTGCAGCACCCACTGCTCTGGGAAGAGCATCTCTGAAGCATGGGGGAGCAGGGGCAATGGGGGAACCGCTCTGTCCTGCAGGAGCTGGGGCTGAGCTCTTTGTGTACTCCTGCCAGAAACAATGACCTCTTTTTCAGGAGCCTGTGGGGGCTAATCCGGTCCAGGTGGAGGTGGGAGAGTTTGAGGAAGCCACAGAGGATGTAGAGGAGATTGTTGCAGAGAGTAAGTTGCTCTTCCCTTGCCCTCCAGCAGGCAGAGACATCCCTGGGTAGATTTAGCCACCCCAAACAGTGAGGGTCTTCTTTGGGAAGGGCTGTAACACAAGGACAATGTCAACACAGATGCACACTTAAAGTCAAAGGAGGTGCATGGCCTCTTCCCAGCACTGGATTTTCTGTAAACCTTTTTTTACAACAGAAAAGCCATTGCATTGTGTGTCTACAGAAAGGAGCCCAAAATTAGCCTCAGGTGTAACGTGGGATTCTGCAAACCCTCACATCTTCCCAGTACAGGGAAATATATTCAGGGCTGTCCCTGGTGAAGTCTCTGTCTTCCCTTTGTGCTGAGACGCCCTGGGCAGCTCACTAGAGCTGAGGATGGGGCAGGCTCTGAATTTCCTCCCTACCCTCTCCCAGACCCCTGCCAGAACCACCACTGCAAGCACGGCAAGGTGTGTGAGGTGGATGACAACAACTCACCCATGTGTGTGTGCCAGGACCCCTCAAGCTGCCCAGCCACCACTGGTGTCTTTGAGAAGGTAAGGACAGAAGTTGCTTGGTGGACCAGAGCAGGGAGGAACCCCACATGGGACATTGCCAGAGTTGGCGGGGGCGACAGGGTGGCAGGTCTCCATCTGGCCTCAGACAGTGGTGACCAAGGAGCTGCTGTCCACCCCAGGAAACAAGTTAAACATCTTATTTGGAGACTCTCCCTGATGACTCCACAGCAAGACTGCTTCCCTGCCTCTCACACAGCATCTCCCTATCCTGTGCAGGTCTGTGGCACTGACAACAAGACCTATGACTCCTCCTGCCATTTCTTTGCCACCAAGTGCACCTTGGAGGGAACCAAGAAGGGACACAAGCTGCACCTGGACTACATTGGGCCTTGTAAATGTAAGCAGAGCCATTCCCATAGGCAAGGGGTCCCCTAACCTAGGCACAGACCCATTGTCTATATGCTGAGCAAAGGTCCAGGACTGTGGTAGGAGGGCACTGGGGCTGTATGTTTGGAGTCTGGGACTGCACATCCAGGTGCTGTGCTGACCACTGTGTATGGCTTCCAGTCATCCCTGCCTGCCTGGACACAGAGCTGACCGAGTTCCCACTGCGCATGCGAGACTGGCTCAAGAACGTGCTTATTACCCTGTATGAGCGCGACGAGGACAACAACCTGCTGACCGAGAAGCAGAAGCTCAAGGTGAGGGACGGGGAGGAAGTCTTGGAGCTCACCCCACCAACAGAGCCCAGCAGACATGGGGAGCCTACTCAGAATGACCTGTGGGCACCCCATGTAACACCCCAAGGTCCACCCTTGCTCCCCATTCTCCTGCTGACAAGATCTCACTGGCCCCTCCTATGATAGGTGAAGAAGATCCATGAGAATGAGAAGCGCCTGGAGGCTGGTGACCACACTGTGGAGCTGCTGGCCCGCGACTTTGAGAAGAACTACAACATGTACATCTTCCCGGTGCACTGGCAGTTTGGGCAGCTGGACCAGCACCCCATTGATGGGTGAGTGAGAGCAGGACAGGGGCCACCACCAGGACCCTTTTCTTCCCAAGGACCTGAATGGCAGAAAGTGTCAAGGGTGAAGATGCAACATGAGTGGGTGGCTCATGGCAAGGGCACAGGCAAAGCCCTGTGGAGGGACATATCTGTCAGGGGCTGGGTCAAACCTGCAGGCTGGGATAGAGGCAGTTTTGCCTTCTGCAAACAGCTCTTCTGCAGAGAAAGAAACCTCCTCCAGCCCCAGCTACTCCCATCTCCCTTTGGTGTGGAGTTTCTGTCTTCTCAGAATTACTGTCGTATGATAGTTCCCTAAAATACCTCAGTTCAAAGGCCCCAGCAGCTGCTGGCTTAGCTGTGAGCTGGAGGTGGACACAAGAGCCATCATACATGCAGACCCATGGGGCAGGTGCAGCTGGCAAGGACCCCCAGCTCCTGGCTTATTTTGTGATTATCACAGCCAATTGCAAGAGCAAGACACCAGTCCTTGACCTTCATGACACTGAGTGGTAGTCACTGGGAGGGCACTGGGACAGATGGAGAGATGAGGCCAGCACCTTGCCCTGCACTAGCCCCCACACCCAACAGAGCTTCTCCCCTCCTGTGGGAGGATGGCTGGTGCTGGTGGGCAGCACACTAGCCATGTGAACACCTTGGCAGGTACCTGTCCCACACTGAGCTGGCCCCTCTTCGTGCCCCCCTCATCCCCATGGAGCACTGCACCACACGCTTCTTTGAGGCTTGCGACCTGGACAATGACAAGTACATCGCCCTGGAAGAGTGGGCCAGCTGCTTCGGCATCAAGGAGAGTAAGTACTGAGTAGGGAAGGAAAAGGGGTGGAGAGGAAACTGAAAAGCACCCCCAAAGACCCTGCTTGGAATGCAGCAATGCATTACAGATGGTCCTGGGGAGGTAAAAGCAAGGGAGAGCAGGGAGGGGGATCACAGGAACATTGGGCCCTGGCAGTATCCTCCTGCTAACCTCATCCCTCTCTTTCTTCCACAGAGGACATAGACAAGGATCTTGTGATCTAAACACCCATCTTCCTTCTCCACTGCCAACTTCATCTTGTTTTATCCTTCCCACTTCCTTTGGTTTTTAAACAGCTTTTGGTTTGTTTTCCCTGGGAACAAGGTGCTAATATAGATCTAAACATATGTAGTAACGGTGCTAAGAGAAATAACAGTCCTTGGTCATAGCCTAATCTATTACCACTAGATTACTCACTCCTGCCACCACCCTCCCTGTTCTTACCAGCCCCTTTCTCTCTCCATTGACTGACCCTGTTCCTGTCCAAAATATCTGCTCCATCTCAATATCCACTTTTGGATTGACTTCTATTAACTTCTCACTACCAGCACATTCTTGGACACATCAGCACAAATACAAAGACCTCTCAGCTGATTCACCTCCCCTAGCTACAGACTGCCAACAAGGGAAGGCAGAGCCAGAGGGCATAGGATTGGGCTTTTTGAGCAGAGTGGCCGTGGGTGACACTGCAGTCACCCAGCTCATGGTAGGGGGAATGGAGAAGGGTGAGAAAGATAGAGAGTTGCAGGATTTTGTTGCCCTTCTCCCCCTCCCCCCCCGCCATTCCCAGGGCCTACGCTTAACAATCACGGGGGGGGGGGGGGAAGGCTACTCCAGGACACAAAAAGGAAACCGCACCCAACAACACCCAAAACAAACTAAC
>JANHFX010023077.1:4769-50593 GCA_027560015.1 Chloroceryle amazona | reverse complement strand
TTTTTTTTTATATTTTTCTCCCCCCCCCCCCCCCCCTTTTTTTTTTTGTTGACAACATGAATTAAATCTGCAGTATAGTCAGTTGTCAAATGACTCTGATTACGGAGGATCGAACTGGTAGCTCATTAGAGGAAAGACTGCGCCAAACTCCCAGCTTTTGATTTAGAGAAATGAAATGAAGTTACACAACAACCTGAAAGTCATTGAAGAAGGAACTTCTTCTGTTCACATCCTCAAAAAAAGACACCAAAAAAAAGCTGACAACCCCCAAATTTAACACAAACACCTACATTTTGCTTGGTCCTCTTTTAGAACACTGCGTTTCCATCTCATCGGTACTTTTCCAGCTCATAAGCAGGTAGTTGGTTTTGCTAGAATCACTGTTTTGCCGTTGAGTAAATTGTTCTTCAAATGATAACTGGTGTTGGGTGCTGCTGCAGGCTGTAGAAACTGTTCTGATTCCTGCCTTTTGGGATATAAACAAAGAACTGGTCCCAGTGTTGCACTTCAGCATCTTCAAAGTGACTTGGAACACGCTGGTACCTAAGTGGAAGTGTTGAGCTATTTACATGCAAGAAGCTGTGATGAAAAAATCCCTGTGTAGTGTAGATTTTGTGAGGCATTTCATATTCCAATGTCCTCGCAAACCTGAAACGTTGATGAAGCTTCTGTATTTCAAGATGTAGAAGAGGGTGTATAAGTTACTTGGACCAGAAACATAACTCTCTTTGGGAGCAGTATCAGCTCAAGACACTTGCAGACCTCCCTGTGCTCCAGATGCCAGAGTTGGAGTTGGAATGCTGCCTTTTTCATGGTGCTGCTGGCAGAGGTTTCAGGTGAACTAGAGCAGGCTGAAGGGATGGCATAATGTGGGGAATGCAGAGCGGGAGTGGAGAGAGGAGTTTGTAAGCTCCTGTACGTTGTTCTCGGCAGCAGTACTGAATTCTGGTCTAGACTATCCAGTTTCTCTAGCCTGTCAATGCTCCCCTTGATTTGGGGTTGAAGCTGGTGTTTGAAGCATCCTAAAACACCAAAAAACTTGCACATGGAAAATTAAATAAGACTTAACAACTATTAAATTAGATTCTAAGAGTGTAAAATCAAATTTGTTCGGTCTCTTCTTGTCTCTGAGGAGGCTGCTCTCAGTCAGTGAGGGGAGTGACCGAGCTCCACGTTCACGTGCACATCATCTTATTACAGGGTTGGACTAGAAGTGGAAGTGCTGCAGTATCTTTCAGGAACTCTTTCTCCAAAGCTCATCTTGCTCAGCTATCATTAATACCCCCAGCAGGTCGGTTCTCCCGAGTACAGGAAACAGTAGCTTGGGATCAGCTGCTCTCCGATTAGCAGATGAAGTGACTTTGTGGCTAAAGATTGGTGTGTTAACAATAGGAAGAATTAGAGTCCCGAGGCACATGGGTAATTAGCAGGAGCCCCCTGGGATTCCCATTTGCAGTGGTGCAAAAAGGCAGAGGGATCTCCTATAAAGGAGACGGAGCAAATCCCGCTCAGGAAGAGCGATGAGGTGGTGGGGGGTGGGGGGGAGGTGACAAAACCAATGTCTCCATGGGAGTAGCAGGTGGGTTTTGCAGCTGTGCGATGCTGAGCGGTGTGATGTGACAGCAGCATGAGCTAAATAAATATTGCAACAGAGTTCCCATCTAGAGGTGGCAAGGGAAGAAGAACAGTGGCCTGGAAAATATTTCTGGTTCTTCAGACAAGCTACCAGGAGCATTCTTGCTTCTGTTGAAGTAGCAGCAACTTGAAGATTTTTGCAGACTACGTTAGTGCTTGGAAGTTTTTTTTTGACTGGACCAGATTTCTGGTGTACTTCTTCTAGTTGAATGCTACTTAAGGTCACTAGGATGGGAAAGTGGAATGAAAAATGTGGTTTGGTACAGCACCAAATTTTTAGCTCTAACTTTTAAATTTAAAGGTCACTGGTTTATAAGCAATAATACTTTTATATTTGGAATCTCCACCACACAAAGTGCACCCTGAACAGAAGTCTTTCTGATACTTCAATTTTTTTAGACTGCTGTCTGATGAAGGAAAGGAAAACCAACTTTAAGACTGTTCAGGTGAATGTTTCCTCTCTGACTTCTTTTTTTTTTAATCTAATTTTGTAATTTGAATGGTTTTCTGGTGGGAAAACTGTTTCCTAAAGGGTTGGGTTAGTAAAATCAGAAAATGCTACCCTTCTATTTGGGAGATCCTTCAGTTCCTGTTTTACCTTGTCATGAGCTCTGACCATTGGACTGAGTTGTACAATGTTTTTCCTAGGTCTAAAATTGATAAACCTCAGAGTAAAAATAAACTCCAGAGCATTTAAAGAAAATGAGAGGAGCGTGAGTCTTTGAAGAATTCCCCAACACCAGCTGTGATTAACTCACTGACATTTGTAGATATTTGCTTGCAGAAAGTCTTGCTAGACTTCTGAATTCTACCTGTTTAGCAGTATAAAATACAAAGCGTTCCTCTGCAAAAGCCATTTGGAAAAGAAATTCCAGATTTGGTGTTTGAGTGGCCTTGCTGTGTATCGATTGTTGTCTGAGAGCACAGCACCTAGTTTTCCAAAGCTGGTGCCAGAAAGCAATTTGCATCGCCGCTGTGCTGTTGCTTTGTACAGTTTATCTTCCCAGCAGTCGCTGATTGAGTTATCTATGATTTAATTGCTCCTGGGTGAGCTCTAGAGATGCCCACATTATCACTCGGGTCCCTGCAGTGTTTACCTGCCTGGAGCGAGCAAACTTCTGTTACAGAAACTTCTGTTATAGGGAAGTCTGTCACCTTTCACGTGGGAAGAGTTTACAGATTAACACTACTTCAGAATGTGAATTTGATCCCGGGATGACTTCACTGAGGAGAGACAAGGGGGATGTTCTGCTCTTATTATCTCAATAGCTGATTGAAATTTAGGCCCCCTTTCAGAAAGGACAGAAGCTGATGTCTTTCAGTACAGGAATTATCCTGCTTATGTTTTGGTTTTGTGTCATGGTTTTGCAGGGACCCACTCTAACCAACGCTGAGAACCACACTCCAAAAAGCATTTCTGGTGAAAGCAGTAAGACTTTCTTTCCCTCTCCCCTCCCCCTTTTGCTTTTTCTATGCTTTAAGCAAAAGAACCAACAGTATACTCCTCCCTGATACCTACTAAGGGCGAAGACATACGCTACAGCTGAGGCAGACAGCTTTCTCCTGTCAGGAGACAAGCTTTTTTATCTTCACCCTTGCGTACGCTTCCTCTCAATTCCAGCCACGTGGTCCCACCCTCTCCTGGGCATTCACTCCTGTGCTGTCAAGCTGGCTGCAGAGCTGCTCAGTTCATTAAGCTGGCAGGAAAGCTCGCTCTCTTGGTTGCTGGTGCTTTTGCACGAGCGATGTTCTCCTGGGTTACAGCACTCAACAGCTTGACAAAGGTTCTAAGGAGGGGATGGCCCAGGAATGGGATGGGTGGCTGGGAGCAAGGGGTGACCCCTTTTTGCTGATGGCAAGCCAAGCTGCATCCTAGCTGTAGTTGTTTTATCTACTCTTGGATTGTCACTTGAGTAAGGCTTAATATTAGAGTAAGCCCAGAAGTCAACTTTAAACAGGAAAATAACTTTCCAGGTTTTTTAGGATCCCACGTGAAGAAGAGAAATAGAAAAACTGGCATTAGTGATAATGTGGCTTATATTGCTGCATATTTAGCTTAATTTATTGATTTATTTTTTAGCAAATACTATATAATTACTTACATTCCTTCTCAGATTTGCAAATCAGTTAATTATCTTGTATTTCTCAGTTTATTACTTTAAAATCAGTCAGCATTAAGGCTGAAATCTAAATGACCTTTCTGGCTTATGCCATTTACTGTTCCTGCTGTAGCATATATGGAGAACTTCACAGTTTATGGCTCTTCCTTTTTAGCCTCTCTACACAGTCCCCCTCCCCAGGAGGGGGAGGAAAAAAAAAAAGCTCATTTGAAGTAACTAATGAAAAATGTTTGCCAGTCTTTTGCTTGGTGATTGAAGAATAGCTGAAACTAGCAGAGCATCTTTTTCAGCTCGTAATGATCACTGAAAGGAGGACACAGATTCCCTTTCCAAATAACTTCTTTCCCTGAGGGGTTAGTTCTGCTTTCAAATTGGAATGCTGCAACAAGTTGAAGTGTATAAACCAGTTACCAGCTTTTCTTCAGGGAGTGTCAGTCAATAGTAGTGGGATAGCTTGGAAAATAAAATTAGATATTCAGGGAAATCAGTGCTGGTTGGGGCCCTTGTTAGGCCTCCCAGTATTTTTCAGTTGATCTTCTTGCAGTAATGAGTGGATTGTTGAAGAAACCACCGAACCTAACTATTGTAGATGAGGAGTATCCTTAGCAGCTCTTAGAAATACCATACTTTGAGATTGTGGGGTTTTGGTTTGGGGTTTTCTTTTTTCAGTATCTGTGTACAGAATAACTCCCATGCTTTTGCTTTGTTTCCAGTAAAAAAAAATATAACAAAATGTCAAAAAAACAGTTTGGAGGAGAAGTTACCTTGAAGCTTGAGCTTGGTAGTAGGTTGCCATTGGAAACAGCTTTTGAAATGATGCACTGAATGTGTTCTGGAGAGGATTCCGGGGTTCAAGGGTCCACTTGAAGGTTTTGATTTGCACGACTTTATGTGGGAGCTGTTTAGTTTAAAACAGAATAGCAAGCTGAGGAGAACCTTTGGGTATACTTGCTATCTGAGGAGTTTGGGTTTTTATACAGGTTTCAGAATTCTTGAAAAAATATATATAAAAAATTGGGAATAGTTGGATGGTTGTTTTTTTTTCCTTCCCTGTAAAGCTGGCTCTGTGTGTTTCATTAGTGGGGAAATAAGAACGCAGAGAGACACCAGTGTAGAGGCCTGTGTGAAGCTGCACTGATAGGAAGTATTGCAGAGGAAGCAATGTTGCTATAAACATCAGAGCTTGTCAATCTCCAGGGGTATTTGCCTCAAATACAACCCTTGCAGGCTGTACAAAGCTAAAACTACATGTATGTGAAACAAGCAGATTGCAGGTGGGGTTGAATTTTTCTGTTGCTCTGCCTTGGAAAATTGCCATTCGTATTACTTGCATTGAAAATACTTGAATTTTATAACTCAAAGTGGCTCTTGGGGTTTGAGGCAAAGGAAGATACACTGTGTGTTCACAATGTGAAATTCCTTAGAAGACAGGGTTCTTAATCCAGGGCTTGGTCATATTTCCAAACTTCTAACTCAAACCTGCTTTTCTTCCTGTGGATTTTTAAAAAGTGGATCCCTGGTTGTTGCTGATCCACCCACAGCAGTTTGAGTTTACAGACAGCTTCCTAAAATTGTGCACTTCTTCAGCTGAAACTTCAGCACTTGCATCCAGACAGGTAGCAGCATGAAAAAAAGGCTCTTCTTTTTCTCCTTCTTAGATGCTGATTCAACTTTAAAGTGTAAAATGTTTGCTGACTCAGTTATTTCTTACTGAATCTCTAAGATGAGAGATGTGTGCTGTGCTTTCTTCACTGTCATTATATAACTTCAATATGCAGTCAAAACACTGGGCTTTTTAGATGAAAAATGCAGTAAACGTTAGTCACTTGACATCATCTGCTTGAGCAGGTTTGTATGGGAATGGGAGCTCTCTTACCAAGAAAAACCCAGCAGCAGTATATAGCCACAATTTGGTTATGGCCCTCTGAGCAAGATAACTTTATCTAGAGAAAGCATCGTTTTGGTTTGGGTTTTTTAATGCAAATTTATTAAGGCATTTCTTTAGAGTACTGTTTAACTGGCTTAAAAATAAAAATCAAACCAGCTCTCTTTTTGTCAGTATCTGCAGCAATCCTAAAACCCAGAGCCTTTCTCGAAACAGAGGGGGTATTTTCACTGTACATTGGTGCAGTCGGTGCAAAGACACTGTCGTGGTCTCTAGCTCTAGAGCCCGGTAAGGGAGTTCAGAATTAGTCCGTGTAGGGGGTTGGACCTGGAAAGGTCCACTCCAACCCAAACCCTTCTGTGTGTGTAGCTACACTGCTTACAGTCTTAAAGTGCCCATTGTCTTGTCGTGGGCAGACACACCCTTAGAATACGAAAGTTCTTTTTCTTATCAGTTAAAACCCTCCAAACCCAAACCAAAGAAACCAACTCTGCTTTCCTGCTGTATTTTAACCTGATTAGCTCCGCGCCGTTACAGAGAGCGTGGCATTTTCAACAAGGCCAGTAATCACCATCTCAGTTTTGTTCTTTTGTGGATCGCTTTTGGATTCTATTTACTGTGACCTTCCGTTCTGCTCTTTCAGATCTGCTTCTAGAGTTGGGCTCTGTGTGGACAGAAGGTAGATACAGTATATACTGAAACGAGGACTAGCAATAAACAGCATGTGGCATGGTTTGTGTGTTATGGATTGTTGGAATAGCTCCGTGCCAATTCATCAACAATAATTTGTGCATATTAATACATTTGGCTTCATTTAATTTCATTGGCAGTTAGCCTACTCCTTAAGTTATTAATTTGTGAAATCTGCTTTGAGGAAGGGTAAAAACTTGTAGGCAGCATATGGTGTGATATTGGGGGGAAAGGACGGCTGTGGGTGTGAATTTTATTTTGTCAGTTTAGTGGGAGTACCTCTTGTTCTTTAAAGATGCCATCTGCGCAGGATTCTCACTGTAAGTCTTATGCTTCTGTGCAGATCGTGCAAGATCTCACTGAGCTTTTAAGTTTGGCTGCTTTGGGGGAGGGCAAAGAGAATATTTTATTCTGTGCCACCTTTTGAAGTGCTTTATTTTGTATAAAGGCTTTTTTTTCTTTGCCATCAAGTTGCCACATAAAAATACCTTGAAGGGTCTACAACTTAACTAGCTTTTAAAGGCCAGTTGTCATCATGCTCCTTGTCAATCATTCACTTGTTTTGACACAGTTCCTGTTCTTTGCCTACTGCTGTTGGGTTTTGACGTTGGGTGTCTTCTCTCTGTTCTCCCTGACCTTCCTGCAATTATTGGCTTAATTATTATTTTTATGCTTTGATTCACAGGACTTTAAGGTCTTAAACTTTGCTTCATGTGATGTGTGAGACCCAGCAGGTTCTGTTTTGGTTACGTGGTTGCTGTAGGAGCATCTCCATACCTTTATTCAACCTACATAAATTCATTCAGCTCTGTATATCTGAGTCTATGAGCACCACGGCTGTAAGGGGTCTGGCTTCCTTCTTAAAGGACAGTGTTCTGTGCAATGCCTTTCCCTACGTGCAGCATTTCATGTCGTGTTTTCTGGCATGCAGATAGAGGTGCCTTTTTGTTTCTCCACCTCTTGATGTGACGTGTGCTTGGAGCGCATCATGTTTCCTATCTTCATGTGTTACAGGGATTGGACAATCAAATCTATTACTAAGTACCAAAGCATTATGTGATTATTTCCAGGGCTGTAGAGGAAAGATGTTTTCTTCTATTGCACATTCTGAAAGTGTGAGAGGCAGATTCTGTATCTGACTCGCTGCGAAGAGCCTGACAGAGCCTGGATCAGGTTGCAGCATAAAATTTGTTCAGTGGGTTTTGATACAGCAAGATAGGAATTCGGGGAAGTTTGGTCTGAGTTCTGCTGCAGAACTTAATGTCTTTTTCAGTCTTATTTATTTCAGCTGAGAGAATCGAACAGAGCAAAATGATTGCCATAGGTGATTACACGGTCTATAGCTTTCTGGTTTTGAGAACATGACACATTGGGTGTTTTCTTGAGACACCCGAGAGAGGAAAACAATTTTGAGGTGCAGATGGTCAGTAAAAATGCTTGAAGATCAGAAATTCCAGATACAAATCCTCACATTTTCCATGCTCTTGAAGGAAAAAAAAAAAAACAAAAGGCAGGCTTTTCCTTGTAGAATGCTCACGGGTCCTCTTTTACTGGGTGACTTATCAAAAAGGTTCAAAACTCTTTGTATATTGCAGAGGTCCTTGGCTTTAGCTCCCCCTTTCCCCTCTCACTCTGCATTTATTTTAAACTTAAGCTTGGCTATGGAAGACAGTTAATTCATACAAGATGCCTGTTACATCTGTAAATATTTCTAAATCATATTTTAGGCATGGATTTAACTGTCACCTTAGTTAATGAAAAAGCCTTTCCCTGGCACTATTTCCTCTTTTAAACTCGGTTTATTCTTTACACTTACAGTACAAGGCAGCCATTGCTTTAACAGGAAGAACAACCTGAATTTGCATCCTGGCCAGGAGAAATTGCTCCTGAAATTTTTTTTTTTTTTTTTTGTCCTTTCTAAATGAAATCTCAACCCTCGTGGACTTGCCATGTGAAGCTTTGCGTGATTGTAGCAGGATTGTTGTGCTCTGCAGCTACAAGATAGCAAAATCTTTACCAGAAGTCTGTTTACTATCATTGTGATCAGTTTGGGGCTACATTGGCTAGGTTTGGCCCACGGAAGGCTTCTGTCTAGCTGTTGGTTTGTTTTCCTCCAAGGAGGAAAGGATGGCTTATGCCATACCCACTCAGCTGCACAGAAGCTTCTAGTGGAGAAAACCAGTGATACCAGCCAAGTTGTCTCCTCCCTCCTTTTAGGAGCTTTTGTAAAGCTATTGCTAATTGAAATATTAAAAGAAATTCTTCAATTCATAAGCTCTACAAGTGCTAGTAGAGGAGCGAGTAGATTCTGTAGGTTTCTTAGTGTCTCTGCATTAACTCTTTACCATGATGACGCTGGAACACTTCAGGATGCACGTGTGTCAGGGGATACAGCAGGATCTCCTCACTGAGGAGTTACAAGAGCAATTCAGGGAAACGTTTGCCTGGAGTAATGTGAGCACTAGTACCAGTTCTGCACTGAGGTAGGAGGATACACCAGATGACTTCTCATGGTCTTCTACAGCTATGTTTCCTGGGATTGTAGTGGAAGACTCAATGCACTTCCCAGTGGTTTGGTTAAAACCACTCTGTTTTGCTTTAGTAGCTTGTTTATGTGAATTCACAGGGAGGAAATACAGGCCCCTTGACTTGCTTGAAACAGCTTCTCTATTTACACAAGCTATATGAAAAATTAACTTTAAGAGGTTGGTTTGTTTGTATTGCCAGATATTTTAGGAATGCTGACTCATTTTACCAGGCTGAGGGTGTGCACGGATGAGCCAGTTACCATCAAATCAGAAGGATGAGAACTTAGAGGACATCAAGTGCTCCTACCTCATCTGTGTGCTTGGTCTCAACCCAAGGCTAGAGTTACCGCAGAGTAAGAGACAGGCTGTAACCTCACAGCCTTGTTTACCATGCTCACACCCTTAAAGGAGATCCCTTGCCTTGTTCAAAGTGCTCTAAGCCTGGAGAAATAGGAATAGAAATAAAAATGAGCGTGCTTGGTCCATGCTCTTCTGAAGAACGAGGGGCACCCAGCTCTCGCACACCACTGAGCTACATGCAGGTAAATGAAAACCTCGGCAGTGCGCCCTAAGGCGAGGAACAGAAACACCCCTGGGCTGGTTTGGCATCGTTAGTTTGTGAATGGGTTCAAAGATGTACATATTTTAAGTATAATACAGAGTACTTTCTGTGTCTGGCACCCTGTGTACACTCAGGAATGATTGGCTGGCTGGGGGGGTGGTGTTTATTTGAGCAATAATAATACAGAGTGCTACGTTTCTTGTCTTTGATCCTACTCTCGGTAGCTTACTTGATCCATCTGCTCCAAGGATGTCACTTGCCCTTAGGTTCTTCCAACAATACGTGTCCGAGTACCATGTGTGGAAGAGGCTGCTCTGTACTCTGAGGAAGAATTTTCAGTAAAGCCTTCTTCAGCAGGCATTGCTTAGAGCTGTGCATTTCTCTCCCAAAGGTTAATAGTAACCTTTCTTGAATCTCATCTTGTTAATTGTTTCTAGATTGCTGCTAGAAATTCTCTATTTAAAATAAGTTACCAACGTGTATCTCCTATGCTGACCCTTTAGTTTTTAAATGCTATGCAGTTGTTTTTAATTGAAGGTTCAGAATGATACAGGGATGCTGCACAGCTCCTCCAGAATGGATTTATAGCACTACTGATAGCTGCAAACTTACTACTTTTTTTTTTCTCAACACACTCTAGCAGCTCTGGCAAAGAGGAAATGAACTGGAACACCAGATCCAAGTCATCTCTCTGCATTATCCTGTGACTCTTTTTTTGCATTGCTAAAGTGAATGAATGATGCATCGAGCCCCAAATGCAGAATTCCTCTGTAGTTTGCAAATGACACCGAGGAGAGTCAGCAGCCCTGATCCTAGCAGCAGCTGTTACCTGTTCTCTGTCCCTTCCCGAGTGCCAGCAGGGCTGTTAATTTGCTTTAGGGAGCTGTTTGGTAAGAGTAGGGATACAGGCAGTAGGGCTGGGACTGTTGCTACCCAGCCTGTGGCTTTTAGACAACGGCCTGTGCTGGATCCAAGGGGTGGCTGTCTCCGAGAGACCCGACAGCTCCAGCATCCCTCTGCTGTCCTGTGCTGTGGTGAGCTCTCTGAACCTGCTCAAACAGGTCAAAGACTGTTTGCAGGTGGGGAGTTCACCCCCTCAAGGTGAGACTGTTTTCTCTGTTAGGTGGGCAAGGTGAAGCCTTTCACTGCAGGGTCAAGCAGCTGCCAGCTCAGGGCAAGAGGACCATCAGTGAGCTGTTAGATGGGCTTAGCTGCTGTGTGAAAATGCCCTGGCTTGCCCCCTCCCTGTCAAGGGCGGTTCTATCTCTCTGCAATATTAATCTGGATGTGTGAACAGTCATGAGATGAAAAAGGGGAGGGGGTGTTACACACCTTTTCTGAGTCAGGGCCAAGGTACTGGGCTGTTCCTGACGGCTGACAGAGCTGCTTTTGGAACATCTCCAACAACTGGGAGGCCCAAACTCCCTTGTTGCAATGTTTTCTAACTGTGAGACAATTATTCTTAATATCTAATTAAATTTCACTTCTTGTGAGCTCAGGCTTCTTTTTATTATAGCTTTGCTAGGCCACAAGAGTTAATTACAGTACTCTTTGCAGTGACCTGTAACATACTGGAAAATTGTCAGCCTGGCTGTTCCTCCATCATCACTATCTTTTTTAATTAATTAACTCAACCAGTGGGTTCTTCAGTTGTTTCTTCAGTCTCAAATATTAATTTCATGCAAATTTTCACTCCTGTTTTTGACTTCTCCCCAATTTGCGTAGATCTCTTTTTAAAATGAGTGCTGAATTCCAGCCATCATCCAGCTAAGGTTTTCCTATCAGCAGGACAAAATAATTACCTCGAGGGCTTCCTCATATTCCTGTTAAACTGCAAAATGCTGTTTGTTACAGAACTACAGCGAGGGATGAAGTCACTTAGGTTGAGTTACTATAACCATTGCTCCTTATTTTGTGTTTGTCCACTTAATTTTTCTTTCTTCCTACTTCACAATTGTTTTTATTGAGTTTTAATTGATTTCAGATAGTTTCTTCCTTTTAGCAAGTCGCTCTTGAGTTATTATTCTGTCTTCCAATTATGTTTGCTCTACCTTGATGCAGTTTGTCCCTTCTGTAAGTGTATATTATGCGATGTCACTGCAACTATTGAGCAAAACCAGTGAATGCAATCAATTCCCTGTTAACTAAGAGGGGTGGGGACAAACTAAATGCTGGAAAAACATTATTGGTGTTTGGATTTGCCCAAAGTCAATGCAAATTCAGCTTAGGCTGAGAGCTGCATGAGTCAGTGCACTGTGTCAGTGGGGGTCTGGAAACAGCATGAACTTGTTCACGTGGTGCTTGGGCCCAAGGGAACGAACCTTCCAAGAAGTCCTGGGGAATGCAGTGCAGAGGCACGAAATCTGGCAGCATAAAGAATGTAACCACATTTATGTGGTCTGAGCTACTTAGTCTTGCCTGTATGGGACCAGTGCTGTTGGTTTTTACGTGGTGGTGTGGATGAACTAGGTCATAGACATGCTGGAAAATGGGCTCACCTCTGGTGCTGAGGGGTTTTTTAGCTTGGTGATAAAATAAAACTGAGGGTGGCTCAGTTAGGGATGCAGTTTTCCAGCTTAGCCTCTTGCACATCTTATCTTTTTGCTTGTACCTCAGCAGTTTCTATCTGCTCAGCATCTTGAATGGTTGGTGTTATTTTAGCGTTATGCGGTTTCTTAAGCTTCTTTTGCATTTTTATCTTCTAAATTTTTACCCTTTTTGGAAATCCCTTTGGTCTGACAGAATACTTTTGCTGTTGTGCAGGCTTTTTCTTGAACATGAGCTACGTTCACTAGCCCTGTAGTAGCTTAATCCTGTTGTAGGTATTTTTATGGGGGTGGGGTGTCAAAAGTGTATCATAAAGAAACCTTTGCATCTGACAAAGGTAACTTATTGAAGGAACTCTTTAGCATTTAATATTGGTGTCTGTGGAAGTGTTGTCTCAGCAGCAGCAAGTCTACCTGTGCCTGAGAGGCTCACCACAAAGCTGGAAGTTCTCTTGCGTTGCTGTTGCTGACTGCACGGCCCTAGACCTGGGGTCTTGAGAGACCACCTTCATTCCACTTCAGCAGCAAACTGTGCAAATACGTAACTTGCCATGAAATCAGTGCTCTGCAGATACAGCTTTGAACTTGCTTCTAGGCAGGGAGTATTCATTTCAGGGTTATTTTTAGTAGGTTTTGACCATACTCTGGATTTTATAGATGTTTCAAAGTTTGTACTTGCAGAACTTTATTCAATAAATCCTCAAACTCGCAGCACCTTCCCAAAGTGGTACTGCTGATGTGGCCTAAAAACAAGAGAATATTCTGTGGACATTTTTATTAACTCTTGAAAGGGAGGTGGGGAAATCCCCAGGCACTTCATATGCTTCTATTCTATCCACGCTTCTCTAACAGGCACTGGAACCAAAGCCCTTCTGGTTGCTTCAGGCTTCCTTCTAGCAAAGCCCTGCAGTGCAGTCACTAACAGGCACTTCACTTCAGCCCTGTCCCAGGTCATGTAAATGTTTTCCATCCTTTTGTGGTCGTCTTCAAAGCAGTTTGGTGTCCGTGTTACTTCTGAATGTTGTTTTTGCAGTGCTTAAAAACCAACCAAACCCCTCAGTTTCTGTCTTGTTACCCTTCTGCAACAAAAAGAAGGCATAATCCCCAAATACAGGGGCTGGAAGGAATAAATTCATGCTTTTACCTTGAGTCTTAGGATAAAGTAGGAGATGTGGCTGGCAGAACCCAGGTGAATTTCAAGATAACTTGTGGAGAGTTTTATGTCACTTTTCCTATTAAAAGATGAACTTAATGTGATTGGTTTGCTTGTGCCCTTTAGGAATTAAAAAAAGGGAAATGAATTCTTTACAAATTCCAAAGCAAAGCTCTAAAACTGTTTGAATTTAAAGACTGCAACTTATACTTTTTTTTTGGCAACTCGGGTTGTGCTCAAACATCTTTTCTTCTACCTCAAAAACTAATGGGGAGGAAGGAGATTCCATGCTGAGTAATTGCTGGAGGTAGAGATGTTGAATTGCTACATTTTCTAAGATCACATGGTTGAATTTTATTTTGGCCGCAGCAAAAGCTTATGTTGTCAAAACAATTTAATACTTGAGTGTGTCATTGGTAAGTTTGTAAAAAAATGTTTGGTAAAACCTTTTTCGAACACCTTTGATTCAGCATTTCTGCATCTGCAGTTACCTGGGGGTTTCATGCAGCTGCTGAGGAAGGGATGCTTCAGCTGAGGTGGTGTGGAATAAATTCACCCAAACTGCCTGGTTATTTGTTAGGATAACTCACCTGGTCATGAGTGTCACAGAGCATTATGTGTTTTCCCGTGTAGATTTGTGATTTCTTGAATCTGCATACTGCTGCTTTCTGGAATTATTTGAAAATGGGTTATTTTTCAGAATAATTGCTGGCACTAACCCTGTTAGCCAAACGCCGCTGCTTCTGGCAGGGAATGTGTTGGCCTGGCTGGGGCCAGTGTCTAACAGACCCACTCTGGTCATGTCTGGTGTGGTCTGCACCTGAAAGGCAAGAGCTGAGAGAGATTTCTGGTGTAGTTTTAGGTGCTAAGAAGTCAGGCAGTTCTCCTCTGAAATACATTTTCAGAAAGATGCTCTTAAATGAGGTTGAAATTCCTGTGACATGAACGTAGGATGAAACCCCAGAATTGCTCTAGAAGTCTTCCCTGCCATTGCCACACTGTTTGTTTCCAAGGGTTGTGCTGAATGAACTCTCTACATTTTTCACTGAGCTCTTCCTCGGCTCACACTGACTTCTGATACTGGCTGGTGGAGCTTTGGGGAAACATCACACCAGATGGGGAACTGGGAGGGCTGTGGGTAGGGGACAAAAAAATGATCTGAGGTATTGCCAAGTTGTGTTCAATGTAAAAAGGATCTCGAGCTGGCTCTTGCTTTAGTGCATCTGAATGATTTCCAATTGTCTCACAGAGTTGCATTATATAGTGACCTATGTTCTTGCTTCCAAAAGCTTCATTCAGATAAATCACAGGTTTCCATGTGGTAATATTTGTTCAGACTGGTTTATCTGCTGTCTTTCCTATCCCAGCATGAAGCCCAGCTTCACAGAGGCAAAGAGAACCGCTTCTAGGAGAGCACGATAAGCACCTGATTGGTTTCTCCGTATTTTGTATTCCTGTGTGGTCCCCTCGTTTCCCCACTTCCCCACCTTTCGCAGCTGTACAGAGAAGTGGAATTTCCTTATCTTGTTTTGGTTTTTCCATCTCACCTGCGTGGGTGGACTGGCAGAACCAGTGTTCTAGATCTCCCTGCATCACAGCAAGCGTTGTTGCTCAGTATGGCAGATCTGTTACTTTGAGCCTCTGAAAAACCCAAAGCCCGTTACCGGAAGAAGATGGAAGAGCTGAAGCTGACAAAGGTAAGCCAGCTGTTTAGAACCTAGTTTTGAGACCATATGTAAAAAGAATTTCCCAGATGGATTTACCCATGCTCAAGGTATCGCAGAAGGAGTTTTCTTGCTGCTTTGCTCACACTCTGTCTGGCCAGCGTGTGCCAGAATGAGAACAGTGGACACACACAACGCATGATGATAAAATATTTACTTCTTTAGGATTATACCAGACATGACAATTTTGTCTTGACAGAAATACTCATTCCACTGTTTACCTTGACATCAGCAAGGTTCCGAGGTAAACCAGTAGTTTCCTCCTAGCTACTCTGGCCACAAGAGCACACATCTGCATATAGAAATACATCTCACTGGCTGCTCTTGCTCATGCCAGAGACAGCTCCTAAAAACCAGAAATAAAGATAACACTGTGAGGCAGAGAAGAAGACTGCAAAGCAGCACAGTCTTGTTCCTAGGGGTTAGATCCTTCTGGCCATCCTTAGGCAGTTAGCTCACTCCTCTGTACAAATACTGTCCGCCGGTTAGATGCTAGTGGAGACAACTGTTGCTGACAGCAAGAGTGGGCTGCTGCACTTGAGGCTTTGGCACGTTATTTTTCTGTTCATTTAAGACCCACATGTTGCAATGCTGCCTCTGCCATTAAATATTGCCAGGCATTGTTAATGAGGAGGGAAGAGTTGTGGCAGATGCAAGTTTTTACCTTCTCAGTGGTTTATTGACCAGAATTCTGTACAGCCTTTCATTTTTAGCTATTTTTTTTGCAACAAACCTTTTTTTTTCCCCATAAAATTGAAGCCCAAGAAGATGTGTTGTTCTGTCAGCTCTTTCACTTACGTACATCAAATGTTGATGTTTTCCAAGCTGCTGCAGTTACTTACACAGTATTGTAGCTGCAGTTGAGTGCATCGTACCTGTTAAACGTCAGCTTGAGACAGTGCAGCAGCTGCAGTCACTGCTCCCTCAAGAAAAGGCTAATGTCTGCTCCTTTTATCTTTTTCCCTTTTCAGCCAAGTAAGTTCTTACGTTTTACTGCATTCACCAGTTTCTGATTTATTATTCTTTTAAAGTTTATTTTACTTGATGTTTTTATTAGGGTTTGGAGTATTCACGTTTCAGCCTTGTCTGTTTTGCAGGTTACTTTGGGTTCGTTCAAGTGAAGTCGTAGCAGATGAAGCACTCTATTTAGGCCCAGGAAAAACTGACATCAAAAGACCCAGCAAGCAGAGTAAACCAAGAGACCCTTCTGAGGTTGACGCCTGTAACTAGTCTTCTGGTGGCAACTTTGAGGAAGATTTGATTCTTGTGGTCACAGGGAAAGAAGGTCCAGCCACAGGCATGTAATAAATGATGCGTAATAAATGATTCCAAAAAAGCTGCCTTTATGTGTTTGCTTTTACTTGTGATTGCTCCATTAGATACCGAAAAGAAAAGCGATAGGCTGAGTCTCTAGAGGTGCCACCAGCTTTCCTCTGGTCTTCTGCACTCTGCAGGCTGACTTTGAATTCCGGTGCTAACCAGGGGGACCCAAGTTTTCCAGGGAGAAATAGGGAGAGAATCTTTAGCTCCTCAGAATACCCTGGTGCATCTCAGGCGTGTCCAGGGAGCCTTCAGGCTTCTGTTTGCACAGTCTGGCATTTAAATCAGTAAGTTTTAAGTGGAAAATTCAGGGGAGAGGTAGGCAGGAGGCAGCAACCAAGCGTTTCTCCTCCTTGCACAGCGTGAACACCTTTCTGTTGTGACAATGTTTGCAGAGACGTGTAGTCTGGGGCCTGAAATTGGATTGTGTACCAAGTCGAAGCATCACACCGTATTTCAAGCTGTTACAACAAATTAACTATTTAACACTTAATATGCCTACACTTGTTGCCTCCCAGCAGGAAAATAAAGCAAATAATTGCAGTAAGCTTTCTGCCCAGTAGAAGTTACTATAGTATAATGAGAAACTTTATGCTGCACTTAGGAGTAAACAGAAGCAACAGGAAGGTGTTGGAAGGAGGATGGTGTTGCATTAGATCCAGGGAAAACCAAAACGTCTGAGGGCTCTGTGTCCAGCCCCCCCCAGCTCCTAAGCAGTTGATGCTGATGCAGTGCCATTTCTCTCTGGTAACGTAGCAACTGGACCACACCTCCTCCTGCTGAAAGATGCTAAAGAGCCCTTTGAGCACTATCTGGTGTACTGCAAGGGAACTGCACCAGGTTTAATTACCACAACATTGCCAGATGATACTCCCCACACAAGCACCCCCCTCTGTGGAATGGCAAGGATATATTCTTCGTTCTGTCAAATAATCCTGGTTTTTCTTTCACCGTTTGCATAGCAATCCCACTTATTTTGCAGAAGAGGACTATGTTAATTTGAGATTAATAGCAGAATTGTATCTATCAGTGCATTTAATCTTGTTTCAAAGTAAGTTTTTGATGAAATAAGCACTCGTGTCCACCTGATGCTCTTCTTGTTTAGCACTCCTGTATGGTGGTATTATGTTAACATTGTGGAGGAATACTCAAGGATTTGAGCATGTTTTTCTTCTCACTTAGACTTTGCAAATGACTGAAAAGCTTTCCCCACTCCTAACCTCTCTTCTGTTGTGCAACAAAAGAGCTTTCCTTTAAGCATCTTGGTTTCCAAGCACAAGAACTCGTCTCTGGGCATTACTGAACGTTTGACTTAAGGTGTGATGAATCCTCTTATGCCAAGTTGAATTTTTTGATGTATACTGTAGATGAATGCTTAATTTAGCTAAAACAAGTGTGGAACTAGAATTGTTCAGAATTTCTCTCTTAAGGTCGTTTTGTTTGGATCTTGGGGTGTGGACAAAAAAAAAAAAGCATGTGCCAAGTCTGCATTGGATGTCCCAGCCTGACTTTGTTTTGTCAAGTCTCTTTCCTTTGCTGCTTGTCTTAGATGATTGTTATGTTATACCAGTACAAAAACCTTCTTCTGGCTTTGTGACCTGTGTGAGGGAAAGCCTTTGAAACGATCTGAGACCTTAAGTTACCAATTTATTTAAATGTATTGGACTTTTCACTGTAGCCACTTAACCAGTTGTCAGTGTGCTTGGTATCAGCGTGGGGAGGGGGGTGTTCTGGTGACTTATGGCAAACAGCCCCTGCAAAGTAGTGCTATTGGTGTTGCTGTACTTTGAGGTTTCCTTCTGAGAATTTCAAAGACAAATCTTAGTGTCGTTCAGAAAGGTGGTGGCTTGAGTACATCAAAACCAATAGCCTAGCTAAACCAGTCTAAAGCTTTACCTGGAGCTGTGCATATACAGTCACTCTGTGGCAGTACTGTGAAAACTATATAAAAATGCAAATAGACCATTTTGTTAACTTGATAACGCTTATGCATCCCCTCCCCCTTCTCTCTTTATAGGTCTACGAGGGCTAATCAATCTTGGGAACACATGTTTTATGAACTGTATTGTCCAGGCACTTACCCACACTCCACTGCTGCGAGATTTCTTCCTCTCCGACAGGCACAAATGTGAAATGCAAAGCCCCAGCTCATGTCTGGTCTGTGAAATGTCTACGCTTTTTCAGGAGGTGAGTGCTGTTGGCTGCAATACCATCACCTTTCCACAGATGCTGCCTGTTTCTTAGCCCAAAAGGGATTGCATTCTGTTTGCAAATATAAAGGGAATGTTTCCCCTCAAGGTGTAGCAAAACAGAGCAGTAAAGATCAAGTGAGACCCCACTGTCAAAACCACCCGAGCCCTGAAAGGAAACTATTGGCCTTTTAAGTCCCGTTCTTAAGTCAGCCTTGTTTAGGCAAAGCTGGGATTGGAAATAATTACAGTGCTGCCTGCTCTTCTGAGACTGATCTGCAAGTCTTTAGTCTTAAAGCTGAATGTGTGTTTAATTAAAGGTGCAAGTTATAACTGGAAAATATGTCACAGGCTCTTTGGGTGATAATGGGAGTGAGAATAATGCGATAGTCTATAGCCCTGTGGTTTCAAACATCGGCTTACGTAGGTGTGGATAAATACTTTCAAGATCTCAATTCAGTGCTTTCTGTCAGGGAGAAACATCTTTGCTATCGTCTCTTACATGGAAACCCATTAATGGCCAGGAGGATGTACAAAAGTGAATTGTACCTGCCTTCCATGCACGAGCTCCTCTTCTTTCCCTTTGGAGCTCAGGTGACTGGTTTTGCAGCGTGCCTTTCTCTGTAGGTCTGGTCTGTGCTGTACGAGATGGGCACAGTCTTCTCCTTCCTAGTCAGAGCTTTATTAACTACCTGCCTTAGTTCCACATCAGTGATGTACGGACTGTGGCTACACGTGGGCTTCTAGCTTTAAGATGGGTCTTTAAAAACCAAACGAATTCATTTTTGTATCTTGCCCTCTGTGATAAATTTGCTTTCTTGGTAACTAAAAATAAAATCCAACCAAAAGAAAAAAAAAATAGCTGTGGTACCTGCTGTCACAGAGCATTCCAGATAAGCTGGAGAGGTCTGTACGCAGAGCATGTCTTCAGTGTATCTGCTGTCACGGGAGCTCATTCAAACTGAGACCAACCTAAAATAGCTTTACCTTTATCTTGTGATTTTCAATTTGATTTTACCTCTGTGCCTTTTTGCACCAGAGATGATTCTTTTTGGCCATTGCAGGAGAGTTAAAACACAGATGGAAGGTGAACTTCCCCTTAGCCACTCCAGTACAAAGTTGCTTTCTGCTCATACTCGGTACTCATGTAAATTTGCAACCTTTCGTGCTGCTTATCACTCCTTAGCTGTATGTTTTACTACTTATTTTTTGATGGATTTTTCAATTATTCCTGAGCCTGTCAAGAAAGGAGGTAAAAACAAAAGGCGGGCATACCAGTAGGTAGCAGCTGCAAGATTATTGAAACCAGATGCACAGTTAAATGGGGAAATAACATTCTGCCTAGAGAAAAAAATGGCACAGAAACACCAGTTTCTGTCTGCTGTTAATACAGAAACCTATTTCCTTATTTAAAAGAAAGGTGCTATCATCATCTCGATAGCCTTTCATCAAACCGTGGCATAGCCGCCTCTCGCCGCGTTCCGTTTCCACGTGTGCGTTTAAGACAAGAAATCCCTTGGGAACAGGGCAAATGAGCATTGCGTTACAGATCGAGGGGCTGGAGGAAAGATCACGACTGGCTAGGTTCAGATTTTTATTTCCATTCTTTGCTCGTGGAGTCCTGTCGATGGCCTTCGATGGCTTTTGCTTAGCTTGGCTCCCAGTGTGTAACAAAGAACAGGCCGTTAGCCAAGGTGGGGCTTACGTGCAGCATTTGCATGAGTTTCAATTGCAATCAAGTTGAATTTCTCACACAACTTTGGGAATCTCAGCCTTCATTTTCCCCAATCAACATTCATGCCTACGCTTGCTTTCGCTCCAATAATTAACGTTCTGCCACAAGAGGGTATGTGAATGAGGGAGGAGCTGTCTCTGTGTTATCAGCCAGTGAAGATAGCAGTACAGTAGCCTCTGTCCTTACTTCCCATTGAAAACTGCAGCTGTGTGCTGGGGGAGGACAACAAAAAGTGACTCAGCCACCTCGAAGTAAAACTGGATTTTAGTCCTCCCCAAGCAAATCTGTAGTGTCTGTAACCGAGGCAGTGTGTTTTAACTGGCAAGCAGTAAATAACCGGGTTATGTTTATAGCTCTGTCAGCACTCACTGGGGAACAAGAGCTTTACAATGAGTTTTAATTTCTCTACATTCAGAATTAAAACCAAAATCTTGCATTTTTGGAGCAGACTGGTTATCTTCCACACCCTATCTCTATGCGGCGGTTACTACGAAGATTCCTACGCTGTCGTTGCAGAGATGAGGTCTAAATGAAGGAAAATTAACCAGTAGAGGTTTCAGTGCTCTGGTTAAGAATTCCTTTGTAATTGAATTACTGGGGAAGCTTGGGTTCAGGTTCTATCTTGTTTTTATGTAACTTTCCCACCGGGATTAACTCGATGTATCCCAAGGCATCTTACCCAGTGACAAACGATCAGGGCAAGGGTTAACTTCATCTCCCCTCCACCCTGCTTTTCTGGAGGTGTGATCTTAGGCAAATGGAATGCCAGGGGATCTGGTGAATGCATGCCAGTAAGAACTCTCCAGGAGAAAAAGGAGACTGTTTTGAACATTATATGAAACTTCACTATCCAGAAACAAGCGATTTTTGCCGTTTTGCTTCTTAAGCACAAAACACTTGTCCCTGTTTAAGATCCTTTAGTTATATAGTGTTTGGGACTTCTCTGGGATAAGTAGGAAGCTCCGAAGTTCTTTCACCTTGAAGTAGGTTGGTGGTGAGTAATGAGTATCAGATGGTTCTCAGAATTGAGGGTTGTGTTTTTTTTTTTTCTGGTAGCTTTTCTTGCAAATATGCCAAGCATTGATCTCTGTTTGTTTTAAAAATATCTGACTGCATCACTTAACATTCTCATTTGTGCTACTTGAAACCTATTTCTCAATAGAATCATGGCATGAATTACACTGCATAAAGAAAAGGAATGAGAAGGATTTGGGAATAACAGATAGTGGTGAAACTGGATGGAGGGAAGATAGAACACACAGAATCCGTTCATTGAGCCTTTTGGCTGAAAGGGTTTGTGCACTACTTTTTACCTACTGGTATTTGCGGTTAAGTTTCTGCTTCCCCAATGAAAACTAATTTCGAGATGGTCTGCACCCTAAGGTTTATCAAAATCCTTTACAGACTGACCGTTCAGGATGGTAGAATTAGCAGATCTGTATCTCGGTGTGCTCTGTGACTGGAATAGCAAGAATACCTGGGAAGGGAGTAGAATGCAGTGCATCCACTCGGAGATGGAAAGAACAAAGCCTGCTTTATTCCCATCGTTGCTCATCCTCGGGAGCCTATCAAAGTGCACAGCACAACTACGTGGAGAGTGGAGAAGTGAGGACAAAAAGCAAAAAGGAGGAGATGATTTATGGCTTTGATGCCTTGAGATGGTACACTGTTGAAATGGCTTATGCATAAAATAATTTGCAACAAGGGTACGAGGGAGAAGAAGTAGTTAAGGCACTTTACGCAGACAGGGGCCTTGTGGTTTGTCATGGAAAATACAGAGTTTGTGCTTTTACTAAATGTAAAAGCTTTTCTCTTGAAGTAAGCACAGACCATAGAGAGTGTGTGCAAGGAAAATAGTTTTTCCAACTCCTTGAACCATTGCTCTTGGGGAAACCTCCAGTCAGTGTTCTCTTATTCCAGAAGGCACATGTGTTACCCACTCCCTTTAGCCACTGTACATTTTCAGAACATTAAAGTCTTAATTAAAAGAATCAATTTCAAAGAGGAGATTTTAGCTTCTCAAATTGGACTGGAGCCTGGTACAGGATTTCTACCTATAAATTCTTGATTACAGAGCTCAGAGGCTGTTTAGCTGGTGCATATGCAGGATAGATCAGATGGATCTATTTGTTCACGTAACTGGGAAACTTCCATGAGTGTGTTTTTGGCAGGAGGAGGAAGGTCAGATGTGTGTGGTGATGTGTTCTTTTGTTTTGCCATTTTCTTTTGTTTTAAACCTGACTTGTATCGATGTATTTTTGGTAACAATAATGCCAAATACAAAGCTTAGAATCCTCTAAATCCCCTGTAGGTACTTCCTTTCAGAATCCAAGAACAAGTAGTTTTTAACTGAAAAAAAAAAAAGTAAAAGAAAGTTCCTGTTACTTGGGTTGTGTGTAAGAATGGAGGCTTTGATTCCTGGTTTGGTTTTGTTGTGGTTTTTTCTTTTTTTCTTTTTTTTTTCCTGGAACAGCAGTTAAACACTGTGTTACCAAGCATTTTCAAATTACTTGAATTAGTTCTCTCCAGTCTAAAAACCTGACCCTGCAGAACTGAAAACAAATTGAAACAACAACAAAAAATAACTTTTAAGTTTGGGAGGATTGTGCTCTTTGGTTGTGCAAAGACATGGTTATTTGTATTTGCACACTAGAATGAAAAAGTTTGTATAACAATGATTGAATAAGACTTCTCAGGGACTTTTTTCCCTTTTTGTGGATTGGAACAGCTCTGATAGGCTGCTCCTCCCAGCAGCAAGGAAATGACAGAGGTGGGATGGGTGTTTTATACATTCCAGTTCAAATACTGCTATTGAATATGCCCAGATTCTTTCATTTCATTCTGGATTTATCAGAACAGTGAAGCTTTCCCCACCCCCCGTGTATATTCACAGTGTTCTCACTAGATTTGTTTCTAGTTTCTATGTTATAATAGCTAATAATTTGATAAAGCTTCTTGGTAGATTCTTCTAATCCTAATGAAGCACTAGAGAATGTAAAATCTACTGGCAGGTCTGGTGTCTGCAGTGGAGTAATTACGGAGAGAGCTGGTGGTTAAAATGACCGGAGAGCTCTGGGACTAATTGTAAGGAGTGACAGAACAGAGAAGTTTTATTGCTGCAGTTCCCTGAATGATGTCGAGCAGCAGCTGCGTCAGCAGATTTCAATTACCACACCACTGCTCCAGTCCCTTGGTGTCGGTCTTGTTGGCATCAGAGTTAACTATTGATCCATTTATTTATAGAAGCATTTTGTGGGGTTTGGCTGCAGAGATCTCTTCTCGTTGGGAAAAAGCGAAGCTTGCGATAGAGAAATTTCTTTGCAAGGAAATCCACTGAAACAGTGTAGAAACCCCTTCAAATACGAGGACTAGATGAGGAAATTGTACTGCCTTTTGCCTCCGTGTCCCTTAAAATACAGCAAGTTTTATCTAGACGGGTTCGTGGCAGAGTTGCCTGCGCTTGCAGCGACAGAAAGTGCTCACAGACTGGGCAGGGAGAAGCTCAGGGCTGGGGAAGAGGGGTTGCTTTTCCAATATGAGTGAGAAATTATATACTGCTGGGGGGTTAAATCTTATTTTTATTCTGTGTGTTTGCTGCTTGCTGTCTTCTGTTTGGGAAGAGTAACTGAGAATAAGCCACTATCGATTTGATAGGATCTTGGCAAAGCGTAATTGTGGTTGCAGGCACCTTTTACTGGCAAGTAACTTTTCCAAAGCTTACAGAAAGCAAAATGTCTTAGATTTTTCACTTATTGAAAATAAAATGTTACTTTGTTAAATACAACCTGGAGGCTGAGGGTTTAAACTCTTCTGGGCCTTTTCTGGCTCCCTGCAGGGACACCACAAGCATCTCTGCTTTGCTTTTGGAACTGGTATCATAGTGCAGGGGTTCTTGAGCAGCTACAGCAGCCAGCTTGCTCAAGAAGGGACAGTTGGCTTTTAGTCTCCCACTCTGGATTGGCAGCAGAAGTGAGGATCCAAGAAGAGGAAGGTAGCAGTGCTTGGATAAAAATGGAGAGGGTAAAGGAAGGAGCTGAACCTCAACTTAGGGAAACACAGATCCTTAGTAGGACTGGGTTTTTCTGGTAGGAGTGTTGGGGTTTTTTGTGTGTGTGTTGGGTTGGTTTGTTTGGTTTGCTTTGTAAGGTGGGACCTGCCCGGGGTTTAGTTAAAAGAAAAAAAAAAAAGGCATGAATTTCTGTTGGCAGTTATCTGTCCTCCCCAGCTGTGTGTCACCACTCAGCAGTGGTGGCTCACATCCCAGTTCTGCTGACTGAATAATTCGTCTGTGCTCTCTCTGATATGCTTCTGGCAAAATCACCTGGGGCAGGTTCAGTCCCTGCTGTAGCCAGCTCATCAGATTTTGACTGAAGCAGATTAAGAAGCAGATGCAGGAACTGGTCCAAGACCAGATCTGCTGGCAGTGACCTGCAGGAGCAGTTACAGGCAGCTGCCTTTCCAGGGGGTAGGTGAATGAAGTGGTACCTTCACCTCTGCCAGCAGTCGTGCTGATGAAGCTGTTTCTAGAGCCTGTATATTTCTGTTAACAATAATGCAAAATACAAAGCCGGGGGTATCATTGAGGAACTCCTGAGTGTTTTGTCCCACCTCTTTATTTAATTTTAGGCTAATCAATCACAAAATGAGGGAGTTTCAAGGGAGAAAGCTGAGGTGCTCAATTCTGAGATCACTTCTTCAGTAGTCTGTGATAAAAAAAATCTGTCTCTGTATTCTATTATTAAGGCCATCAGAATTAAATGGTTTAAATTTATTTGACTAATTGCGCTCATTTAAGTTGTTAATAATTAAATGCACTGAGGCTGTGTAACTTGTTAACAGTCATGTCCTTTTCTTTGCTTTGAGCAGTTTTACTCTGGGCACCGATCTCCTCACATTCCATATAGGTTATTGCACCTGGTATGGACTCATGCACGGCATTTAGCAGGGTACGAGCAACAAGATGCACACGAGTTCCTCATTGCTGCATTAGATGTGCTACACAGACACTGCAAAGGTAAGGCTTGTACCCAGTCGTCAATCAACAAGGAATATTGGATCAAAAGGAGGTAGAACAATCTCTTCTTAAATCAAGTGTAGTGTCTTCCAGTACAGCGGTCTTGACAAATTCCTTTAAAAATGTTTGGTAGACTTAGAAGTTTTATAAATAAAATAAACCATTCCCACTGTCAAAATTACTTGGTGTTAGAAGCAGACAAGGCTGTACATTGATTTGAATCACCATTGTGGTGTTCTCTTACCTGTGAGTCACTGTCTTTTCTTTTAAATTGCTATTTTAATTCTGTTTCTACCTGAAGTAGTTAGAACTCTTACTCAGTGTGTCATGGGACTGGTGAAAATAACACAGGGGAGGCTATGGCTGTTCTGCTTAAGTATTATTCTACTCTATTTATGATGCCAAATTGCTCAAAGAAATGTGAATAAGGGGGGAAAAAACAAAGTATTTGGTTTTGGTATCTTTTATTAGTCTATAAGAATATGCAATTGTACTACACAGTAAAAATAATCAGTGGCATGCTGCTAGAGATGAAGCCTCCAAGTCTTGAATTGCTTTGGTAATAGCGTATGAAACGATGTATTTCTCGTTAGTTAACCAAACTAGGTCTGAACTGACAATTTCCCAGTCTGCCAGTGTTTGATCCAGCTCGATTCACTTAAGCACAGGCATTTTTACTGTTCTTGTAAAGGGGAAAAAGGGGTAGGGTTGATTCTAGCAAAACTAACAAAAAATCTGTAGTCACTAAAAATAAGCTTTGTTTAAAGCACTCAACTTTCCTCTAGTGCTCTTAGAAGAGGCACTTAGGGGTTAGTTTTTTAGCTCATAGGAGGACTGTCAAAGGGAAGGCTTTGAAATGTTCTGAAGTCTTGCTTTTATCTTTTGAGATAGTCTTACATGGTAGCAGATGTGCTTGTTGAGATTCATAATAGGTGTCCTCCAAAAGAGTCTTCTCCAAACAGAGTACTTGTAAGGATAGGAGCACACAGAATGGTTCTCTTGTAATTATTTCCTACCTGTCATTTGACAATCACACTCTGAAATTCCCTGAGCCTCGTGAAACTGGTGTTGAAGGTGCTGTAAGGAATGGAGCCTGTCCAGATACTGACCTCTGGCTTCTTACCACCAGATAAACTCCCCTGCAAACACAAGTTCTTCAAGGTTCTTGTAAAGTTTCTGAACTAATAATCTAACAAATCTTGAAGCTTTTTCATCCTCTTTAATATAAAATGATGTTCGTATGTCTCCTATACTTCCCTCCTCTGTGAAGGATGAATATTTTCTTCCCAGAATTGTAAAGAAACAGCTTTCAGTGATAAAGATCCCTGCATTCTTTTCAGACTGGAAAGAATCTGAGAAGACTTTTTTTAAAGGGTGGCTTGGCTTTAAACGAAGAATCTATCTGATCTGTCTCCTTCAATTGCCAACAAAATCAAGCTTTTTCAACAGTCTCTATTCTTGGTTCTCTTTGGCCTCTGCAGCCTGAATGAAACTTTGATCTGTCCTAAAACTCTGAAAAAAAAATCATGTTACTCTTTGGGAAGAGCACTTGCATGTGTGCGGATTCTTTTACTGCTGCTTGCATTGAAAACACTGACTTCTGAATTGCTGCTGTTTCATAATGGCCTCAGCCAGCTTGGATTGAGTTAGGGGGCTTTTGCACTATTAGCACTCAGCTCTTTTCTTCGGGTGGTGGCAAAGGTACTGTTTACATCCAGTCTAAGGACTGAAATTCAATTATTTAATGGGTATCTTTAATTTTGAGCTATTTACATGGACGTAACTAAGCTGTTACAGCAGGACTGGGGGAAGGCATCACCTCTAGATCCTCAACATCTGTGCACCAAGGGTTTTAAATTTCTGTTTCTGAAGAAATGGACTTGTATTAAACTCCAGTAAATGTATACCACATCAAGGTAATTTAAAAGAAGTGGTTGAGCTCTTGTGTGGGAACCAAACCAGTTCATCTAAACCAGAATTTCAAGTACGGTCATGATAAACCACTTTTAAAATGAGCTAATTTGCCATGTAATGAGAAAGTTTTCCCACTTACTGACTTCTGTGTGCACACAGACACACACACGTGAAGTATACACACATAAAAACATGATTACTACTAGTGAGAATGTCCTAAAGCTCTAATAAGCAAATAATGCCTCCCCTGCCAATATTAAATATTTATTTTACTGAATCAAAAAAGCTTTTAAAGCTTCCAGTCAATAGTAATAAAGTTCAACAATTAACACTCAGTGAAGTAAAATAAAGTCATAGTGAAGTTTTTTTTTGTCCAAAAGCTCTAACTTTTGGCTATTATTTGTGATCACCAAGGCACCAAGGTAATTGAAAGTGTTTCTTATGCTAAGATCTGTAGAAATACCCAGTGATTGTTTGGCTGACCCAAGTTTGTCTCTTCCAGGCCATTGACTCAGCTTTGTAGGAATTGTCCTAATGCAAGTTAAAAAAAGCTGTGAAAGTTTATTAGGGGAAAAATATAATATGCATTTAAAGAGAAGTTTTGTAATACTGAATCCTATGAAGTATAAAATTAACTACCCTGAGAATCATTTATGGGCTGGCCCAGGAAGCTTGTTTGGTTTTGTTTGGTTGTTTTCTGTTGTTTCTTTGGGGGTGTTTAATGCTTGTGGAATATACACTTTGGTTTAGTGGTGTCTGTGAAGTTTTGGAAGCCCAGGATACCTGTATACTCACCCGAGTAGCTCTCCTGTGGCCTCTGTGCAGGGTGTATTCTGAACCCTCCTTGACACTGCTGGAGTAATAGAACATGCTTCTGAATAAAAGGAATCTAATCTTGTTGTGCTTATGCATCACTGGTTTTCATTCCAACAGACAGAGGAAGATGGACTACCTGGAAAGTAGTATTTTAGGAGTGGAAAAAAAAAAAGCTAAGCTGTTATTTACTCCTTTCTCTACCATTCACTCAAAATGGGCACAAGGTCTGTCCCTTTTTTTATGTATACTCATAAAAAAAGGCAAGAGCTACTTGGAATCCCAGTTCTTTTTTCAACATTGCTACTGTAAATGACTTTCCTGCACTTGGTGCTGTTCATTTTGTCGCTGCTTCGGCAGCGCTCAGAGGTCTGCAGCGTCATCGTTATGTTGGTGTTTGTGGTCCTCCTCACCACAAAAGCTTCCAGATGAGATTTACAGTTTGCTCTACATCAGATACTGGATTCTTCACCAGAGTTATGTTAGCAACAGCCTTGTTGTGTAGGTAACAGCCACCTGCTTTGTATGAAACTCTAACCATTCGCCGGGAGCTTAGGCTGTATTAGCCTCGGATCTTTCAGATGAGTGACAACTCTGATTTTCAGTCTCTGGAAAGTTTTGGATTATAGAAGATGCTGAAAATGAGCAGACACTGATCTGTTGCTTCTTGCACGTGTTCTTGGACTCTTCTCTGAAGAACAAGTGCAGAGTGTACCCTGCTCTTCATGTGGGGATCCTTCAGGAGTTCCGGGGCTCTTCATTTCTTAGAGGAATGCAAATAATGGGTATTTCTGCCCAGTCTCTAAAGCATTGGGTCAGCTTTTAGTCAACACAACAGATAAATCTTAATGCTCAGTGCTCTGAAAAGAAAATTATGGGGTTTAGTTCTTCAGACTGCAACCACAGTGAGGTTCCAGTCATCCAGACACTTTGTTCTTGACTAGCTTTGCCTCGGATGTATTCAAACTTGGGAGAAACTTAGACCAGAGTTACTGTTTTCTTGGATGGAGCAAGGCTACGGTTCAAAAGTTAACGTCCAGCTCAGTGAAATCACTGGCTGTGGGTTGGTTTGGTGGTTGTTTGGCCTAATTTATGTATCTATGTATTTATTCATTTCTTGCAAGAGCAACAGCAGTCAAGCAGCAGAAACAGGCATTTGTACACAAAGGTTCAAAAAGCAAGGTGGAAAAAAAAACCCTGAAGTAATCCTATAAATCTCTCCCAATCTTTATTCAGCCAATGTTATTCAGTTGTCTAACACACACACACAAAAAAGTAGTACTTTAAAGCTGGTTGTCACTTATCTGTTGGTTTTGGTGAAGGGTTTTTGCACTCCTCTTCAAGAAGAGCTGCCTCAAAGCAAATCTGAAGCCTGGTATGGTGACAGAGGAAGGATGCTGTGCGGAGATTTGGGAGTAAACCACTACCCTGCTCTGTGAATTCCCCATGAATTTGTAGGAACTGATAAAGCATATGCTTGCAAAACATGTCATCTGCTATGATCCATACGTGTACACTGCTTTCTCAGAGAGAATATCAGGCACGTGTTCAGAACGTGGGGGCCAAAGTAAAGCAGAAAAGTTAACGTTAACTTCCTTTGATAAGTGCCCCTTTTAAAACCAGGCCACTTTTAAATTCCTTTTTCTCTTTTAAAATGCATAATGGAAGTTGGAGGCAAAAACTTGGTTCTTTCTAAACCAAAAGCAATGTTCCAATAACCTATAGCTGTTGGTAGGTGTGGTTTACCTTTAGTAGTATGCTAAACACCCGTGTATTTGCACACAAGTTAATGTGTTTAGTTATTGCACAGCACAATAGTAACTTTTGTTGGTTGGGTTTTTTTAAGAGTTGCATTTATTTTTAACCCCAACTCGTTTCTCTGCCATTCTCCTCGTTCCACTGCTGTACACGTAATTCTCACAATTACACTGGTGTCTGCATTGCTGTATTTTCAAGCTTGGCTTTAGTCTCGTGCTGGCCAATCTCTTCCAAGAAGCTGCCGCTTTTCCCTAGCGGGAATCATGACCAGGATTAAAACCACAAATGTATGAAACTAAAACTTAACTCTGTAAGATAGAAATGTTGAAGGGAACCTTAACTTGAGCACAGCACAACAATCTAGCAGCTTCTAGTTCTCAGCTGCATAATATACCTCCTCCCAGCATCTGTTACATACTGCCAAGTGTGAGTAGGTGGTAATCTTACTTTTTCCCCCCCCTTCTCTCCAACAAAATGTCATGGGAAATAATGTTGAGTGGGTAATGCCCTTCTGTTTTGCTGGGAACAAGCTCGCGGGATATTCTTTTGAGACCTTCTCATCACCGATCCTAATTGAGTTGTGTCATTGAAAAGGGGAGTGCACGTTGGTTCTGTCCGTAGGTGGAAGCTGCTGGCTGTCAGAGGTGTGCAGCAGGGATGTTCCCTGTGCTTCAGGGAAAATCTCTAGACGCAGCTTCTCCGCTTCTGTGTCGCGCGTCCCTCCCCTTCAAAGCAAAACCAAGGGAGATTACAGGGAGGTGGCAGTCGCTTGTTTCTTTAAAAAGGAAAGGTGGGGTTTTAAAAGCAAGGCTAAAACCATCAAATTCTGTTTTAAAAATCCACAGGTAGTCTTTAAAGTGATCTTTTACTAAAGGTGAAGAAGATCTTGCAGTCTTCGTACTGTATGCTCTATTCCTTAGCATAATGGAGACCTTACAGAGTTCTTAAACTCAGTACAATTTAGCTGAAATTCCCATCCAGAAATGCCTGAGAGTGACTCAGATAACCCCCAGCTTGAACCTCGTCCATTTGAAATCTAATTTTAGAGTGTTTTGTTCAAGAGCCATTTTAAGGAAACAATAATGCTGTTCTTGACAATTCAAACAAAAGTTTCTCACGGAGACAGCTGAGAGCGAGCTTTTCTGAGGCATTTTGGATCTAATTAACTCAAGTGGCCCATTGAAGCTTAGTAGGTATCACCTATGTCTGTTTTTCCACATTCTGTATCAGGTGGAACTTTTGTCAGTTTATATGATACTGTTCAACAAACTTCTCAAGCTTTATTGGGGGGGAAATCATCTTATTCCTTTCTGCTGCAAGAAGACTCCAGCTGGAACACTTCAGACATGGGAAAAGTGGTGAGGTTTTACCCTCTGCTTTTAGTTTCTTCATGTGTTTTGGGATTTGTTTGGGGTGTTTTTCCACAAACTTGACTAGAAATTAACTGGTTTGGAGTAATAGCTGGGAGTTGAGAAGTCAGCATCCTGTTGCAGGAGGCTGGAAGACATCTTAAGATGTACTTTACAAAAGAATTAGCTGGTGCTCTGAACTAGTTTGTGTGTGCCTCTCTGTTTACAAAGCAAAAACCAAGTGTTTCTAATCCTACCCAAGGAAAATCAGCGGTACAGTCCTGAAACTCAAAAGAAAAAGTGTATCACTCCTAGGTCACCAATGGGGAATGGGAGGAGTATGCACCAAAGCTGAGAACTTCTACTCTCAAAAGTCAGCTGGGCTAGGATTAAAAAGTAGGATTTGCTGATGTTTCTCCTCTTTGTTTGCTGCTGAATATTCTGCCTACTGCAGAGCTGGCCATTTTTTTTTTACGTACAAACATTGCATGGTGGTGCTCTGAGTGAAGTGCAAATATTTGTCTTCATGAACCACCTTGGCAACCCCTATGTCTTAGGAACTGGTTTTTGTACCAGGTAGTGCAAAGCAAACCTCTGTAAAGGGAGATAGGGCTGTACCCTGGAAAAGGGGTTGGATAACAGTTGATAGAGCTTAAACCCTCGTCTCTCCAAGACTTAACTGCATTTAGCCACCTCCTGAATAGCTTTTCTATTTTTCTAGGAGTTCTCTCTTTGTTTCCTTGAGTGTTGTTCAGTGTGCACCATTTTCAGGGTTCTGTATTGTCTGTGTCAACTTGCAGTACAAGTTTGTGTTACGGAGAGTTACTGGAGACACAGTCCAAGACAAACCACTGTTCCCTTGGAGGATTTTTGACTTCTGAGCCTGTGTTTGCATTCCTCTAGGTGATGATAATGGGAAGAAGGCCAACAACCCCAACCACTGTAACTGCATCATAGACCAAATCTTCACAGGCGGACTGCAGTCTGACGTTACCTGTCAAGTCTGCCAGTAAGTACATTTATTTTTTGTTCTGCACTCCGATTTGAATCTCGATTCCCTCCAGTGCAACAGCATACTGAATCTTTCTGGTTTTATCTTGAATACCAGTGAAATAGCAGCAAGACAAGGAACCATCTCAAATCAGCATCAGCTAAATGCAATCAGTTACCAGCTAACTGTCATACATTAAAACCAACAAACAAAGCTACCTGGAAAGTACCGCAGGCTTGTGGACTTAAACTTTTACTAGTCTGTAAGAGGTTCTTCTCTTCCAAGTTCATGAGGGAAAAAACATCTAAGGTCTCCTTGGTCTTGAAAATAATGTAATTGCTGCCACATTTAAAGAGAATTCTGATGTGCAGCCGTATTTCTCCTTCACTTAAGAGCCTGGTGTTTCATCAGGAGAGCTTTCAAAGAGGCTGGTACCTAATGTAATCTCAGGTACCAGCAAGGAAATGTTTTCACCACAGTAAGGAGAAATGGGCTTGTTCTGCTCTGTGTACTGGAGCAAGCTGATTTCTCTTTTGAGATATTTGGTGTTGCCATAGTGCAGAAGTCAGAGTTCTTGTTTTTTGTTCTGTCTTGCATTCTTCAGAAATCCACACGCTGTCCTGCAGATGGACTCTTGTGCTCTGCCTATTCCAATCTGCTTTTATTCTTAGTTTCCTGGGGAGGCTTGGAGAAGATTTACCCTGAGGAAAACATACGGAATTTTGTGCTTTGCCTGGTAGAGGCCAGAGAATCCTCAGGAAAACACTTGATGTGCTGTGACACAATATTAGCACTGATGAAACTTTAGCAACGTTTTCTTTTGAAAATTGACAACTTTTCCACGATGAAGCTGGAAAAAAGACAGACTGTTGTAGGCTTAATGAGATTGCAGATTGACAGACATTTAGTTTTAGAGGGAGAGCTCAAAAAAATAAGCATAACAAGTACACCCAGAGAAAGCTTCCAGACTAGAAGCTTAGACTCCTGAAGTTCTGGAGTTCTCTTAAAAATGTAAATGCTGGAAGAAAAGATTTGAGTCAACACAGGTGAAAATTTTGAGAAGCTCTTTCAGCAGCCTAGCTGTTGGCTTGTCTTCAGCCATCCTGTAGAGGAGACTGATCAGGAACTTACTCTGCTTCTTGATGCAGTCATTCTTCGGCCTCTCGCATCCCAGCTGCTCTAGGAGATGCTCATATGAACTTCAAAGCTGAAGTCCCTGTGCTGCTGCAGAGCAGAACTTTGGCTTTCTTCAGCCGAGTAGCCTTAAGCACCATCTTCAGTGTCTTGACCAGAGAACCATGCTTCTAAACTAGCTGGGTTGTGCTTAGACAGCATCACAGATGTTAACTGGTTTATACTGGTCAGCAGTATCTCTGAGGAACCCTGCTTGTTCAGTTTGAGTCCCAGGGTTGCAGTGAGTGGGAGAATGTCTTAAATGCATATATTTTGCATTTAGTACATCACGTACATTTGCTAAAACATATGGCTTTTAAATATTCAGAAAACCAGTCAGTTGTGGGAAAACTCTCTGGAGCAACTCTTATTTTCTGTCATCTTTGAGTGCCCTCTAGGGGTGATGTAGATCCCATAGCCCTTAAGAATAAAGCCAGAGAGACTTCATTTTACTTCCTTCAAACCCCTATTAAAGTGTTTTCTTTTTCACAGTGGCGTTTCCACAACGATAGACCCATTTTGGGACATCAGTTTGGATTTGCCAGGCTCCTCCACCCCGTTCTGGCCGCTGAGTCCGGGGAGCGATGGCAATGTCGTCAACGGGGAAAGCCATGTGTCGGGCACCACCACCCTCACAGACTGCTTGCGAAGGTACGGAACGGGACAAAACCGCTTTTGGTGGGGTAGAAAAGAATTTGGCTTCGTTCAGTTCTCCAGGTGGCACTGAGTTAAGTGATGCTCTGTCACGATGTTATCCCCAAACAGCATTTTTATACTTAGCTTAGGTTTTTGGAGGCTTGGAGCAACAGCAGGCCAAACAATAAGCAATCAGAAGCAGTTGCTGTGCGATGCAAAAAGAAAACAAATTTTACCCTGGCTGCTGCCAGGCAGTGTGGTTCCAAATGATGGAAACCACTGGTGTTTGTCTCCTTGTTCTTGGTTGTGTCAGCTAAGGAAGTGAATAAAGAGTTTGCAATGCATTTAACATCTGCCTGAATGATAACACCAAGTAGGAACGGGATTTTGCTCTGAGCACAGCTTAGGGTCAGTTAGTGCCAGCTTAGTTGCCAGGGTGGTATTAAGAAAGCTTTCAAAAAGAAAAGAGAATTCTGAGCAGGAAACTTGGGCATCTCAGAAACAGGTAACTGCAGAGAACATTAAGGCTTCATATAGAGTTAACTTGGATCTTTAGCTGATCTGAAAGTTACTCTCTTGTGGCAAGTGCCAATATTTGTCAAATATAATTGTCTGAAGAAGAGGTTACCTGTAGCCCGGGGCAAAGCTAACCCTCCTGACAGAAAAATTCCTAGTCTCCAATAGCTGATTCCCAACCTTGATAATCTTAATAAAAGCAGGGAATGGGTACAAATGAGAAATGGCTGATGCAGGAATGCATCAAGAGGCAAAGCTGGCTGAGTTTCGGTGATTCCCTTCATCGTGGAGATTAGGAAAATCAGAGAGAGATGATGATAGGGAAGGAGTAAAATCTAGGTTCAAAAATACTCTCCTAGAGTATGGATTTTGGGAAGTTGAAGTCTAATGGGTCTAGGTTTTTACCCCAAAGATAGCAAGCAGGTTGAATATTAGATTCAAAGGAGGAAGGTTTGTGAATTCATACCAACTAGCGTAGCTGTGCAACTAGAAGTAGGAAAGGTTGAGCAGGAATGTGACAGAAACCAGAAAGATGTAGGTGTCCCTCAATACCTTGAATCTCAGAAATCCTAGTTGTAAAGTGGCCTCTGGGGAGATAATTTATTTGCCTTGTGGAGTCTAAACTTGGAGGGAAGGACTTAGCAGTCCATCCTCCCAGCCTTTTCTGCGCTGACAGCATCTGAAAATGTGAGAGATTTTGCTGTAGCGTGTTGAGAGAACATAGAGGCAGTATATTTTCTCTGAGCAGTTCCCTGGTCTATAATGGTCTCTTCCTATAGCTCCCTCGAGCTGCTCTGTCTGCAGATTTTGAAAGAGATTTTTCTAGTTGTCAACACTTGGGTTTTCTTGGAAGATATTTGTATTTTCAGGCAAAATCTGTTTACAGCCCTTTCCATCTCAGACCTTTGATTCTACCCCTGGAGGGCTACAAGCTAGAAGAGTGTCCTGCAGGTAGCATGCAGCTGGGCACAGAAGACCTGTCATCTTGCTTCAAAACAGTATCAATGGTTTTGGTTTTGAGAACAAAGGCTTTGTTTTCTGTATGGAAATCAGCTGTCCTGTTGTAGGAGATGAACTAACATTCAGCTTCCTTCTCACACCGGTGCGTTTCAGTGCAGTGCTCCCGAGTAGAGCGATGCTAAATGCCAGATTTGGAACCATAACACTTCACATTATTCTAGGTGTGGGTTGCTTTTTTTCCAAAATGACAGTAAAAGCCATGAACTTTCTCTTGTGGTGCCAGTGACCCACGAGTAAAAAGTGTTTTCACTACGTGTGGAAAAGAGTCTGATTGTTTTGTGCATCCCTTTGCTTTTTAATATTTTTTTCAGGTTTACAAGGCCAGAACATCTAGGAAGCAGTGCCAAAATCAAATGTAGTGGTTGCCATAGCTACCAGGAATCTACCAAACAACTCACTATGAAGAAGTTACCCATTGTGGCCTGTTTTCATCTCAAAGTAAGTTGACAGGGGGCAGGCAGAGCAGAGGACATGTATTCTTCTCTGAGAGGATGAGCTAAATTCTTGGACGTATCTTTTCACTTTCTCTGACCAGTTTGCTGTGCTCTAAATTAATGCAAAGAAGAGTTTGTACACCCAGCTAGATTCTCTGTTAAGGTAGCATTACAGATAAGTAATGGAGCTTTGCAGTATGTCTGTAGGAACCTAACTGATGGGAAGCTAGAAACAAAATGGAAGGGCTGGTTCAATACCTGACCCAGCCTAGAAACCAATCTCCAGCAACACTTACTCATCCTGCATGGTAAAATGTCTTCTAGAATAATGCCCCAGAGGAACTCTGCGTTGAAGGAAAAGCATGAAAAAGTTACTGGTTGCAATGGTGAAGGCTTCTCCAATCTCCCAGCTGTGGTGTAGCTCTCCCCAGTTCCAATCCAGATAACGTCAGACGCAGTGATGGGAAATAATGTCACAGTTGGTGCCTTCAGATAGTTGGGTCCTGTATGATTTCCCTCTCCGAGTAGGGTGCAAAGTAGGCATTGTTGCAGGTGATGAAGGTCATTCTGTGTTAAGAGGCAAAGGGTCCTTGAAAACTGATGCCACAGGCCTTTGTGGAAGCAGCCACTGTAGTAATTTAACTGCGTCTTAGATCTGCTTGAGCCTTTTGGCTGCAGACCTCTGTGGTCTCCTGGCAGAGAGTGACAAAGTCCTCTCATTGCTAGGTGATGATCACTGGCCTCAGCTCTTTCCCTGACCAGCATTTCAAGAAACTGCTTATCTGAAGATGATACCAATGTCACATAAGCTACCTAAAAAAACCCCCCAGCATTTTACCTATGCCTGTGGTGACTGGAAACAGATTTTAACACTCTCTAGCCGTTTGCTCCAGAGACTTCATTCAGTTCTTCAATCCTCACATGGTTTTTAGGCTTTCAACTTCAGTAAAACACTTGGGTAACTTTAATAGTGTTGGAATTAGACCTTTATCTTGTAGCTGTCCCGGCAAAGCGTGTGCTGAACTTTGCTGTAGCGATCGGGCAGCGTTCCTGGCTTATTTTCCAGTAGCCCTCTAAGCTGGGTCAGCACATTCATACTGGAAAAATCTAATCAACTGTCTAACTAGAGTGTGGTGGTCTCACTGCACGAGTCGCAGACTGTATTCCAGAAATGATTGTAGCTTGGAATTGTAAATTACAGACATCTCTGTGCCCGGTACAGTAGCGATTTAAAATAGATTTGCAAAATCTGGCTTGTGCAGAATCTTGTTAATGAAATGTAGAGGTCTTGACATGAAAACAGAATGCCAGAGGAAAGGCTCTGTTTGTGAGAAAAGGTTGATTCTGTTGAAGGTGGGAAGAATTCCCTCTTCTGTAATTTACAGGCGTTTTTAGCCTGGTGGGGACCATGATGTCTTTGGATGTTCACCCCCATATGCCACCAGTTCTTTAGCTGCATCTCAAGTGTTAACCAAGCCGCTACTCGGAGTTACATGCCAAAGACTTTAGCCTGATGGGAACAGGTAGTAGCACTGTTCTGTGTTCTTTGGCTGTTCATGGTCTTCCTGAAGAGCATTCTTGCATGACTGACTTGAGGTTTCAAGAGTGCTTGGCTTTTGGAGGGAGTTTTGGAGGTGCTGGGCTCGTGTTTTTATTTTGCTGTTATTATTGCAGAGCAGTTGGCAAGATAGACCTAGTGGTTCTGGACAAGGTGGTGTGAACGTGCTCAACCCCTTTGTGCACTCAGTTCACTCTTTGTGTTACCCAGAATGGTTGAAGACACTTTTTTTTTAAGATAAAGTGGTTGTGTTCTCCTGTCCATGCAAGACTCAAATTTCATTTCATGTGTTAAAAGCAAAGATAAAAAAAAAAGAAACAGAAAAGATAAGAATTATGGAAGTTTCAGCTTTTCACGTCTGGCCCTGTTGCTAGGGAATTGTTATGGCACCACAATTGGAAAATAATTAACTTGGAGTGTAAATAGAGCAGAATTTCTGAGAAATGGGGAGAGAAGCTGCCTTTAAATAGAAACTCATTCATCAGTTTCTGGTATTTGTTCCCGATTCCACTTAATGCTCAATCAAGAAGATGAGGATGGTGGGTATTGCAGGCTCCTTTTGGCAGAGGGACAAGGCCTTTTTATTACCATACTTCATTTTTGTCTTCAGTTTGAATCGGTGTTCCTGGGTAGGCTCGACTGCTGTCACTTGAGCTGGTTGGATGGGTGGTTCAGTGTGTGACTGATGTCAAGCTCCCATTGTCCCCAGTTCCGTGTGCCAGCGCAGGCAGCAGCCGTGGATTTGAATAGTGGGTGCTACGAATGAACACCAGTTTGGGTAAAAAGCTGTGTGTCCTCTTGGTCTATTTTTTCTTAATGTCAGCTGGGAATGTTTGTATGTATAGATATTAAGGTAAACATTCTAATTAATGCTGCATTTCTCCCCCCTAAAAAAAAAAAAGTGGTCTGTTTTCCTGGTAGAAATGTGTCAGCATTTACTCAGGGGTTCCCAGTCCATAGTTGGTAAAAAAAACCCCTGGTGATGTCCAGGGATATCAACAGGTAATACACTTTGATGTTATTTTTCTTAAGCTTAGGACATTTCTAAAAGATAGAGAACTTAGCTTTTCTCTAAAGAACAACCAAAGCAAACCCCCTCTTCCACTTTGTCTCCAGCGGTTTGAACACTCAGCCAAACTGAGGAGGAAGATCACTACGTATGTCTCGTTTCCACTGGAGCTGGACATGACACCATTCATGGCTTCCAGGTGTGTACCAAGTTCCAAATGCCCCAGAGACCCGGACAGAGCTGTTTGCCAGTTTGTACATGTGTATCAGGAAACATGGAACAAGGTTATAGAACAGTGTGAATAATGATACTTCTGCTGCAACCCTCTCCTTGAAATGCACATCTTTTCTAAACTAATTCTTAGGATAAGCCATTGAGTTTTGTGTGCCAGAAAAAGCTTCATATTTAAACATTAATTGTTTTTTTTAATTGTTCATATGGGTTACGTTTCTGGTTTCATGTTAAATTTATAGCCTCAGATCCATCGTGCCTTCAGATCTCTGCTTTGGTCCCATCACCCCCGTGTCCACCCACCAGTCATCTGGTGTAATTAAGCAGACTAGACATAACCTAATCCCCAACGAGTATTTCTGGGGTTCTAAACATCCTTCCTCTTCATTCCTGCGCATCGGAGTTTTTGTCCCTTCACCTTCTGCTTAGGGAACACTGCAAGAACAAAAAACATAGACCAGAATAAAATAGGTATTTCTAATTGGTATTTAAACAGGCACAGTAAGAATTCTCCCACCTCCCAGGTCTCTGAAAGACATGACACTTATGTAAATAAATATACCTTTATGAAAGGAATTTAATCAGCTCAGTTAATGAGCACTTGTCAGGTATTCCATTCCAATATTCAAGAGGATATTCAGATGTAATTTGTATCTGAAGCAATGCAGAAAGCCCCAAAATGTGGCATCTCTTATTTGCTGCTGAAATTTTTCAAGTAATTTCAGGCTTTGCCTGCTCTCTGCCTCTCCCCACCCTGGAGAAAAGTAGATGCTTCAGTCAGGAGAGAAAGGAGAGCCCTGAAGCTCTGTTAAATGGTGTTTTATTAGGAATATATGGTTGATTCCAGTATATTCTGGAGAAATGGAGACTTGCCTGCTCCTCTGGTGAATTCTCCCTGGATAGAACAGGCTCTGCTGATGAAAGGTATCAAGCGTAATGGAATATAGATGGGATAATCACCAGGCATAACTCAGTAATCTGAATTTCATCGGCTACAAAATCAACAGCGTAATCCTATTGCTGCTGTCAAAACACAAAATGAATTTACAAGTCAGAGCCAGGATGATTGACCCATCACAGGATAAAGGATTGATGTAATTAGATATTTTCCCAGCTTTTAAATACAAATCTTTTCTTAACCTGTTTTTAAGCTTTCTGGCTAGGATGGTTGATGTAAACAGATCTGTATTTGCAACATTTGATGTAAACAGATCTGTATTTGCAACGCCGAAGCCTTGACCAGGCGGAGAAATTGTCTCTTATGTAGCATTGCTGGGAGAACAAATAAAGCATCTTTAGCATCCTAATCAGCACCTTCTCCGCTGCCAGAGCAGCGTTGTGCTTTCGAATCAGGAGCTGGTGAACGGGCCGTGTCGTGTCAAACCTCTCACCTCGCTTTGGGAAGCCACTGCTTTAAGTGACTGGATTTTTGTGTGTGTGTGTGTTGCAGTAAAGAGAGCAGAATGAACGGGCAATACCAGCAGCCGACGGATAGTCTAAACAATGATAATAAGTAAGTGGTACATTCCATGACTCCTATTGTGAAAGGTAGTTGGCTTCTAAAAGGAGATCCACGGTCAGCTGTATCGTTCCTGCGGTACGAAGTGCATTACCAGACCTGACAGCACCATAAATCTGAGCTGTTGCAAAAGAAACCTTTGTTCCCTACAGCTGCCAACCCTTCCGTGGTCTTGTGGCAGCTGACTTTGGGATGTGAAGGTGATAACCCTGGCAATCGGTCTATAAGCAGAACGAAAACCTGTGGTTGTGGTATTAAAAGGGATGGGTGTTTCATTTAAATCATCTTATTTCTCCTGCAATAGCAAAGGGAGCTCCAGAGGACCAAAAAAAGAAAAATTTATAAAGTCCCAAGTCAATGACCCCAGTAGCTCTGGGGTCTTTTGGTCAGGTAGTGATTCCAGTCACAATAAGTGACGAGCTGACACAGGACTTGCTCAAGGGTCTAAAGGGAGTGCAATTGAAACCAATATCCTCGCTTGATGGGAGTAGAGATGGTCGCAGGAACCTTAACTTTATTTTTAACAAGGTTACACGTTTGGTTGCTACAGCCCTGTGCTGATGTTGTGTATTTAAATTCTTCAGAGCAGTTCAGTTTTGTTAAACTGGAATCACCCACCAGACAGATGGAGAAACTGGTGGAGCAGGTCTTAGTGCAGTTGTCATCCAGGCAGGCATTAGGTGTGCTCCTGCAGCGACTGGTTCCCGGGATGTACGGGGTTTAATTGTGTTAGCAAAGCTCTGAAAGAAACACAACTGATCAGTGCTGAGGCTTGCACGTGGCTGAAGTTGGGATGAGTTAACGCTGAGGAGGATTAGTAACAAGAGCAGAGACATCTGGGCTGCTTGGTAAACTGAATGCCAGTCAACAACTGGGGCAGTCTCAGAATCCTCCGTCTAGGACCAGTGTGGTGCCCAGCCCAGCTGGGTTAAAGGACTCCTCTGGGAAGAGGGTGACTTTATACATCAGTGGCTCTGTAGATGGTCAACTTGAATAGGTGCCTTGTGGCACCACTTTGAAGAGAGCCCTGTGAATTTTGAATGTAAGTAGGACAATATCAATGAGATTAGAGAGATTATTTTACTATTGTGCAGCTGGGTTTGTGTCCCAGTTTGAGGACAGCATTTTAAGAAAGAGAGTGGAGAACCCTTGAAAAAGAGCCACAAATATATTGAAAACTGGAAACAGAATCTTACCTTAGAACAAAAGAGGCAAGGACTTGGGTCTCCTCCTTTTTAAGAAAAGGAAGGGGGGGGGGGAAGAAGTTAAGAGCAACTTGATCAGTCTTATCTGTGTCTTTTTTTTGACACAGAGATGCCTGCTTGTTCTCAGACTAGCAGGGAAATGCACAGCAGCATCTGAAAGCTGGGAGTTGAGACCGATTATATTCAGCATTACAAAACAAGTACAGGCTTCCCAGATTCAGGGCATTCCTCAGTACAGCTTTTTATCACTGGAAATGTTTAAGATTAGCTGTATTTAAGATTGCCTCCTTCCCCATCCCTCAAACTCATTTGTCTAGTTCACTAGAGTAACCAGTTCAGGGAAATAGACTTAGCTAATCAGTGGTCCTCCTCAGGAATGCATCAATATTGATCTGGTTCAGAAGAAAGAAAATCCCTGTTAGCAGTATTGGTAAAGCTGACAGCTGTCATCAGACTGGAGTGTTGCAGGAGCAGCAAGACAGAAAAAGAACAGTGTGGTTCTTTTCCCTGGGCAAGGGCGATGCCCTCATCCCAGTTAGTGTTAAGAGCTGATGTTTCCTTGATGGGTCAGATCCTTTACTATTGCTGAACATCTTTATGAACAGGAGCTTCTGTCTGAAATGTCTGTTGTTCTTCCCCTTTTGACCCCTGTATTCACTGACGCTTTTCTGTACCAGGTATTCCTTGTTTGCAGTAGTTAATCACCAGGGAACCTTGGAGAGTGGGCACTATACCAGCTTCATCCGGCAGCACAAGGACCAGTGGTTCAAGTGTGATGATGCCATTATCACCAAGGCTAGCATTAAGGATGTGCTAGACAGTGAAGGGTAAGTTGGGAGCTGGAAAGGGCAGAGGAAAGGAAAACTTTGACCTTTGTTGGGTTTTCCTTACTTTTAATTAAAAGACTTTTTGGTCATGGTGAGGAGTTGATTTCTCTCTTTCAGTATCTGATGCCTCTCCCTGTGTATATCTCTGTGCTTCAGGATGTGACTTTATAATCCTGCATTTGTTGAAGGAAGAAGAGGGGAAGGATGAGGGACGTCAGCTGACTCCCCAGTGTCTGTAACTGGTGCTCAAGTCCAGACTCTTGTTCACTAAAGGAAGGAGCTCTGAAAACCATAGTGATAGGAGTGTAGGAGCAGTGTTGGCATCCAGGACACACTCCAGTCTTTGTCTGCAGAGCCTCCAGATTACTCTGAGTGTAAAAAGTTTGCAGAAAAACCATTAAGAAAATACCACGAACCAGTGGCAAGGCTCTATGGGAGACAGGTATAGACCAGGAGCTGTTTCTTAGCTCCTGGCTTTAAAGCAATCGGAGATTGGCATTATGGCTTCAGATATTTGCATTAGACAAGTCTTGGGAGTGCAGAGGAGGAGTTGGAATTTATTTATTTTGTAACAGATTTTCCCATTTTTATTTCATTTTTTGAACTTCAGGAAGTAAAAAATAAAAAAATCTATAATTTAGTGTTAACTGATTTGACATCAGCAGAAAAAGAAGGTTTATGTTTTCCAGTACCAAGTGGGTAGCTCTGCTCCTCAGCTGGGCTGTGCCTGCAGGAGGACAGCCCCAGGCAAGGAGGAGAGGGTACGAGACAGGACTGCTGCCCCTCGGCTCCTTAAAGGGCTGCTTTGAGCTCTGCCCCCTTTTCCCCGGTCCTGCTGAAGGCTGACACACAGTAGAGATCATACAAGGAAAGCTCCATAGGGCATGAGATGGAACAATGATAATTGGAAAGTCTCAGAAATGCTTTGGCACGTTTGAGAGAGTGATGCAGTGACCCCGTCGGCGCGTGGCGTGTAAAGAGGATGTGGAGATGAGTCCTCTTGCCTCTGACAGGTACCTGCCCGAGGGCCGGGCTCCCCCGTGTAGCAGAACACATCAGGTAATTCAGGACAGGAAGAATTTCATCCTGTAAAGACCCCACATTTGAGTACAGCTTGAGACCTTAGCTATTTGAGTTGGATTTGACTGGGACAGAGGAGTTTTCACCCACGTTCCTCATTCTTTGTTTTGCTTCTCCGACAGTAAACGGCAGTTTGCAGTAACCCCAAGTGGCTGATGCTTTGGCAAGGTGACCAAAGCAACAGTTGCATCTTCAAGCACCTCTTGTTATATTTTACGTCGCGATAGTGTTAAATGGATGCTGCCTTGTCTGGGCACCAACACAGGCCAATCTTCCAGAGCTTTCTGAGTCGATTGTACCACAAAAAGGTTTGAGTGGTTAATGTACAACTGTTCAGTTCCCGAGTTCCTGGTAAAATTATGTCAGCTGGCTTCCCTCCTCCTCACCCACAGTTACTGTAGGGAGCTGGCATGTCCCTGGAATTGCTTCAAATTGAAAAGAAAAACAAAATTAATTATTATGGCATCAGTGGAAATAGTGATCTGCTCCGAGGCGCAGCAGAAAGCTGAAACTGTACCTCTGCTTTCTTGCAGATATTTGCTGTTCTATCACAAACAGTTCCTGGAGTATGAATAGCCTTATCCAGCAGCTTGTCAGATATAAACAAGGAAGAAAATAAGCAAGCCTTCTGAATCGACACACAAACCTACCTGAAATGAAAAGACCTATTACAAAACAACTAGCACTGAGCTGTAACAGGACCTACTTGACACTGACTCAAAGCCTGGAGGAGTAAGAAATGAACAATGTCCCACGTGTATGTGGTCCTGCAAGGACAGAAAGGGGGGGAAACCCCCCCCCAAACAAAAAAAGAGGCTACAGTCAGTCACTTAACAGAGGAAATATAAAATGAAAGGAATGCTCTGGGTGGGGGAAATGGGAGCAGAGGAGTCCGGGCACTGGTACATCTCCTATGTTCCTCCAAAGTGTGTGTGGGAAGGCAAAGGGTTATACCCTCATCTCCATAAAGCATCTTCTCCATTTGGTGCTTCAGCTCCAACGACCAATCATATAACAGTTAAAGTTAAAAATCCAAGCCCATTTTTTTATGCATATGGGTCTGAAAGCAGTAGAGTGGAGGAGGAGGGGATGACACAACTAAAGGACTTTGCAAGTATCTTTTTATTTGTGAATTTTAGTTATTAAATAAATACAGTATGAAACTATTAGGCTCTTTTTTTTTCCAACAACCATAAAAGAAAACCCTGGATGGTGGGACTGAAGCTGCAGTACTGAGACAGGTTTTCAAGCATGCCTGCTTGCACAGGTAACGTTCGATGCCATTGGACTGCTCCTCAAAAGCATCAGCACAGAGTCTTTTCTGTTTGAGCCCTTTTTTGTTTTGTTTTCTATAAATAGCTATTTTCTTAATTTTTTTTCCTTTTATTCCCCCCCCCCTTTTTTTTTCCACAAGAATGAAATTCATAAATGCAACCATCAGTAAAAATGAATGAATTGGCGTGTTTATACTGTAAAGAGTGGTCTTGGTTCTTTTTCTTTTTTTTTAAATGTTTGAATTTCTCCAAAGTGCTTGTTTTGTTGTCGCTGGTTTGGGTTTGGTTTTTTCCCCTCTCCTTTCCAAAGGCATCCATCTGACACTTGGAGGAACCTCGGCGTTGACAAATGTACCATCTGTGAGAAAGGGGTGGCTGCTGGGGGGCAGCACCGAGCGAGAGATCCGCTGCTCTTGAGCACTTCTGCAGTGCACTGGGGTTTTGAGTAAACACCACATTTTCCTGCTATGTGCTAGGCTGGTATTGGTTCCTTGTATCCTCCCACCCGGATTAACTCCTCACCTACTCTGCTCCTCGCAGAATCCCCGCCTCGGATCGGCATCGCTTGGTGCTCCACCTTACTCCTGCTTTGGCACAAAATGGGGGGGGGGGTTGCTCCTTTTCTCCCCCACCACTGTCTTTTAAAAGCAGCTCGTGGAGATAACCAGGAGATGCTCGTGCTCAGGAGGCCGGGCTGGGGATTGAATCACAGCCTGGGAGAGAAACCCTTCAGAACATGGAGCTGAAAAGAAGGAAAACCAGCTTTGTTTTCCCTGCTGGAAGCTGCAGGGAGCCCTGTGTAAGAGTTGGGCACGGTGTAAATGGGTGCAAGAGCCACCCCAAAAAGGTCATTACACTGCACCTATGAAGCCAGCCCGCCATCCTTTGCGTGGTTAAAACCACAGCTGAGCCTGTTCCATTCTGCGCTCTAAAAAAGGGTCTGACCTTTTAGATTGTGCTCTAGAAGTGAGTTACAGGTGTCTAACCTGCCTGGGACAGAGGTGGAATGCGGTCTGGTAGAAGAAATAGGAGGGAAATAATGGAAAGAAGGTTGGTTTCTTTGTGTTTTTCTTTTTAAATGAGCATCTTCCAAGAGCAGCCGAACAAAAGGACGAAGGAACCGCATTTGATTTGTACGCAAAGTGGAAACTGGAAGGTGCTTCAGGAAGAGATTCCTGCGCCAGCTTGCACCGGGGAAGGCAGAAGGAACAACTCCTGCAAGTGCCTTGAATACCAAATCAGACCCAGAAAAAGCCCCGTGCAGTGCAGGAGGGGCCGGGGCCCCCCGGTTTCTGCAGAAGTGAGAGAGCCCTCTGGGTTTGTCACCTGCCTTTCCCTAGCGTCACGCTCGAAATAATTTTCGGTTGTAGTTGGGTGCTGCAAGATTTAACCCGAGCATCCTCCTGGTGAGTGACA